>LUCM01011138.1:0-49084 GCA_008360955.1 Fasciolopsis buskii | reverse complement strand
AACACTGTCTGCCCTTAGGCCATGGGATCTGTAGAACCATAACGGACTGTTTTAGAGAGCACAGGATAGGTCTGCGTTGTCTGATAGTGATCATTTCTGCCATAGGGAGGATTCTCTGTCTGACCCATTTGGAGCAGTTGGCAGACACAATAGAGGATGCTAAATGATCCACCTCACGTTAGTGTCTCTGGACAACATTGTGTCTAATTTCATTCAGACACAACACTCAAGTGACACTACAGAAATCTAACGAGGCACATCCGAATCTACGCTTTAAACTGTGGGTGGAACATAACACCTTCTTCCCGTTTCTTGATGTCCTCCTTCGTGGAGGCGACGAATTGTTGGAACAGTGTCTACCACAAACCGACATGAGTAGGGCAGTACATTCACTTTAGAAGCTTTGTCCCTATAAAACAAAAACGGAACACGATGCGCTATTTAACAAACGGAGCGCAGCAAATATATTCTTAAAAACTTTCAAACGCGCTGGAAACTATTTTCGGCTCACTCAGGGAAAATGGGTACCCAGGTAGTTTCCTTAAAAGATAAGCAACTTGGCCGGCGGTGGCCAAGCGGATAAGGTCGCGGGTTTGGATCCTCCCATCGCCGATCAACTTCTCCACTTGGCAGCCCTCTGTTGGCCGCGGCCCCCTTTTTGAAAAATGGTGTACACTGTTCTTTCATTAAAAAAGGAAGTAAAAGTTAAGACTAGAACGCAAGTTTACCTTAACCGTTTGAAAGCAGTTGTGCAAGACGGGTGGTTATCTTGTTGTTTTTGCGACCATACGACAGGCACGAACAAATGCCAGTTCAAACCAGGCTCGATCTGAATCAACAGCTATGGACCAGAATGAATGACAATTCGAATGGCCTATAGCGCCAGTCAACCGAAGTCAAAAGCTATGATGGCAGCGTGGGTCATATGCTTCGATGTCCATTATGACGAAACTGCGTTCGCCAAAAACGATCTGTGGTTGGAACAAATCTAAATGAGGCGATCGGCGTTATTGGTTTGATCCACTGAGAGAGATACCATGGCTGTCTAAGCAACGACAACATCAGTTGAATGCATGCTTCCAAGTAATCTGGACATGTTTTGACGGGGAAGCTGCGGTGGGTGGTGGCACACGGTAAGCAAACAGGAGTTTCAGTCGATTACTGTTGATAAACCCAGAATTGTCCAACAAAACTCCACATTTGCCACTGGGACCCAATCTAATAATATACGTGCTAGATAAATCGCCCAATTGAGTTGAAAAAAAGTAATGAGTGGGAGCAGTTCTGCATATCGCTCCTGTGTTCTAGGTCCACGGTCGTGATGTTTCCCTAAATTCTGTTAGTACGCTAATGGGGTGAGGAGGATAGAATGAGCAAATATTCAGTTTGCTAGATAGAAGCCACGGTGGAATGAGGTCCGATGCAAATGAATAATTAAAAAAAATTTACGGCGTTCGTCAAGGCGTTTAAATGTTCAAATATATGTAGTAAGAGGTCTTCAGGATGATTCGTAAAGGAACATTAGGGCCTAAGTGCAACAAAGTCTATCAACTTGAAATCAGTTGAAGTTAAAGCGAAAGACCCGAGATGTCCGGTTAAAACAGTGGAATTGCCAGAAATGGAGATTGGATCGGTCTCTAGCGGTTACGAGTGGAAGATAAGATGGGATGTTAATAAAAAAAGTTGGCCACAGTCATAGTACCATATTATATTTTCCTCTAATGCGCTTACAGATCTTGCACCGACGGAATGACAAAGAACAAACGAGAACTACGACGGGAGGGCAAGAGGTCCGTTCTCGGAGACGATCGAGGTTCCAGGGGCGGATACTGTCTACTGGCTCCATCATAGAGAATCAGTGGACAACTCTGGCCTCCACGGCGTTGCAACTGCACTAATTAAGAGGGCTAACAACACATTAATTTTTTGAGAACCAATGTCATTCAGAATAGCCGTAGCGCTTTTCAAAGGCCCTCTCAGAAATTGACGTTGATAACCGTTTATGTGCCAACCAATGTGGCTAAAAACATAACAAAGGGTCTCTGCAACTACTCTTCAGCTTTTAGCTTTGGCCAAAACATCTCATTTGTCGGTTAGATTAGAAAACCGAAGGCTACGTGCGGCCATACGGTCCGCTGGAGTAGATCACAGGAGGTACTGGGTACGAATGGTTGAGAGGTTAGAAGTCGCATCAGGGACTGGTGATTTCGGAAGGCTTTTTCGACTCATCCTTTACGCTACAAACCAGAGTTCGCTCTACGTGACACAACAGACCAACATCCCTGAACTTCGTGACTTATCTGTTCATCAAATGGCAAACCCACCAACTTCATTTCGAACCGAAAACCATATGATACCAACTGCGAGTCAGCAAACGGCGCAGAAATTACGGGCATCGTTGATCAATTGGAGAATAGGAAATCCGTCGGATAGGATAGAATTCCACCGAAGTCTACAAAACGCGTTTGACGCCTTTGATTAGTAGGCTCTAATGAACTATTCCGGTCTATCTGGAAATTCAAATTTCCAAGCGACTGGGGTATCTCTATTCTCCTACCTAAGACATTAATCAAATAGTTACACTGCGCCGCGTTCTGGAACACCGCTGCAAATTTTACCAGCCCACCAGAACGTTTCATGGATTTTTGCGGCGTTCGATTCAATTATTCGTGAATCTCTGTGGGAACTAATAGAAACTGAGGGCATGCTAGGCTCGCAAGATTATTGAGGATTTGCTATTCGTTTACTAACACACCAGTCCGAATGTTTAGCATTCTTTATTCATTCTGGAGTGGGTCAGGGTTGTCCACTTATCCCGATTCTGTTCAATCGTGCCACTGTCTGGAATATGGGCATCTTACTTAGCCCGTCGGTCTATATCGCAGATCTGGAGTTTGCGGACGACGTCTTTATGCCCACTGATTCTCCAGCCGCCGTCCACACAATACTCGACCGAATCAATCTCTATGCTGCGAAAGTGGGCCTCGAAATCAGGATGAACAAAACGAAAGCTTTCCCAATCCCAAGAGCTCAACAACTTCCCACCAACGGCAAGCGAATTGAAAATGTGCCACCATTCAAATACCTAGAATTGGTTTTCCGCCGAATGCCCACGCGAATAACGAAGTTACTACAAGGATGGACAACGCGCGTAGAGGATCTCTGCAACTTCGACAAGTACTATGGACACGTAGTGAAATCAACCTACAGACAAAGATCCGCCTTATTGGCGCTGCAGTCCTCCCCTCATTGGCCGTTGCGATTTTAAGATACCAAAGGATGGAAGTAATCGATTACTGGTGCTTGCGAGGAAAAAATGGGAAGAGGGAACCTCTAGCAACGAAATTAAACAGCTGCACATCTTCCTCCAACGATGACGATTGCAATGGCTCCGTCAAATTCTACAGCGCTCAGACAGACAACGCTCTCGACAAACGTTGCCTCCTGCAAACTGTTTGGAATGGTGCTGTCACCTTGACGGCCAGCTGAAAAAGTGGATCGGTACCATTGAAGGGGACGTGGAGTCATTTAGGCTTAAAATCAGTCTACGGTCACCTCTACTGAAAACAAAACTGAGTGGCAACCCTTACAAATTTGGCCTCCAGCCGCGAAGATTCGCGATGACCTTGGAGCCGCCTTATTCTCCAGCAGGAGACGGGCGTGCAAAAGCAGAAGCGATTCGTCATTGGGCTTTGGTTTTTTAGCACCTGGGAGTTGGTTGGCGAACGTGTAAGTGCGTACAGTTTGATCAAGATGGGATAGTTGACTGCATCAGAAAACAAAAACTCCATACTATCGTTGTTTGAGAAATCTGCCATTTGATCATATCTCTAGAGAAAACAATGAAGTTTACTTCATTTCAACATTTCCAAGTGATCCCGTTGCCACGATCGATCAAATTATTCATGGGGTACACATTGATACTTAGTGAAATAATGATATTTCAGTATAATGTAGTTACATCGTGAGAGATCATCAGAGCTGTTCAATAGTCAGACAATAGCTTCAATCTGCATTTTAAAGGCGGAAGCCTGAGGCTTATATTTGTGAGGCCTGAAGTGAATAGAAGTGTTCCAATGCTTAGCGGCTACGATGACGGACGAGCAGTGAGGGGACATGTGCTAATCAGTGTCGAAACATTTTTTACAATGCTAATGCTTGGCAGTCGTAGTACCATGTCGAAATATGACAGGACAAAAGGTGGAAAAACAGACTGAAAGCAACAGGATGTCGTCACGTTATCTACTAACAAGCGCCAGAGATCTAAGGTACGGCAATTTGACTCGTATTGGAAGATGAGAGATAAGGATGGCGAGTCAGGAATGGATTCAAAACACAAGTGTATTTTGAGAACACTCCATCTTATGAATGTGTAATGGCTTCATTTGGAGAAATGACTTTATGGTACCCGGCTGGCTTTCATGTTTTTGTTAGAGCTGATGAAAAGGTGCACTTATTCCTGGACGATGAATTTCATAAGTGGTCACAGAACAATCCACGTTTATCTGACAGGATCAAGTGTCCCATCCTTGTCCACGACGAAGGTACAGGTATTCACTACGTTTCGACGTTGTATCTGATGAATATTTTCAAACAAGTTGAAACGGACGAACATAGAGTGAAGGTTTGTCGACGGGTAACCTCAAACGCCATAACAATAGGCTTTCTTTTAGTAACATTCAAACCGCATGTGGAAAAGAAAAGTCGAATGCTATCGACCTCCATCTATAATAACAACACAAAGCCAAGAAACAAAGTACAAAGTGAGGAGAAATAGTGGTCATCTAACACAAGGACAGAAATAAGAATAAATAAACAATTGGAATGGAAAAACTTAGTGTGCTAGGTTTGTTCAAAAGTTGATGTTGACTGACGGGATGACTGAGATTTCCGGAATTGTGTGAGGGCCTTGTCTAATTTGGACAAGAAAACGTCCACTTCCGTGACTGTTTGACCGATTGCTGCAGCAGCATTCATGTAGGCGACACGCGAATTGGAACTGTGCGAAGCGAATCCGGGGAATTTGTAACCGCCTAGCAATACAGCGTCCGATGCACTAGCCGGCAAGACAACACTGAAACAGATTGCACATCAAGACGTTATATGTGACGGGAATAGAGACCTACCATTGTAGCAAGATACCGGAATTAGAAACTCGCATGTTTATTCGATCACATATTACGAATAAAGGGCGACCAGTAGCATTTGCTCGACCCCTCGATTACAGTGGTTTGGAAGTCCCCATCCTTTAATGGACTAAACCAAAAAGACGAGTAAAGGAAGCTGACCACCGACAAGTGCACGACATGCGCAATGCAGGCAAAACCGAACATACCAAAATCGTACATTGTGGGTGCCTGCGACTCCATCAGCCTGACTCATCTTTCAAGAGGTATCCCAAACTAAAGTGGCAGAAGAATATTTCACACCGGCGCGATATGAATTCGGTTCAGTGAACAAACGGGATTGGAAATGATGATTTCGACGAATAACTCGGTAACGCGATCCGAAATCAAACAAGAATGAGGATCAGGCAAAGGAACAGGGAAAAAAACATTCAGAAGAATGAACTCTCTCTGCCCGGCCGGTCATCCCAATTCTAACTGAACAATATATTCGCATTGAATCATACATGGCTTCAGGTTTTTCTTCCCATTCCTGCTTGCGTTAGACTGCCAAGTGTACATTCCAAAGGAAAATAGTCGGGGTTGCTTCCTCACGGTGCATGGAATAACTAATACTGAAATATAAGGTTGGCAGAGGCATCGGACGACAGATAAGTTAAAAAGCACCAATGTGTGTCTGAAGGGACGCTACCGTTTGGTACAGCTAGATTATTGAATCGCACGAGAATATCCAGATAAAAAATGGAAATAGGTTTCATCACAGTGACAGAAATATGTGCTGAGGAAATTCCACCATGGTGTCGTATGGTAGAAATAAGGTGATGAGGTATGATAGTTGTTCACTTTCAGGCATCTTATTATGATGATTCAAGGGGAAAGAAGACAGTTCAAAAGTCTAAGTCGCTTACTTCGAGCCTAACCAGATAGAAAAAGAGAACGTCATATTCCTTAGGGCAGATTTCCAAAAACTATTAGATTTGGAGATGAGTGTCTCAGATTCTAAGTTGGTCATCATCCTGCGATCCTCTCGAAATATTCCCAAATGGCCGCATGTTTTTCAAGCCAATCCCTTACTTCAATTCGAGTACACGGCTGGTGTCCAGTCCACTGAAGAAGCACGTATACAAGGCGTTCGGCATGCGATAACCCGGGACGTGTCTCCTCTCAGATTCTGAAACTGTAGTTCATGAAGCCCCCTCAGTCGAGGAAAATACTTGAGCCATCGACCATTTTGGATAAATGAACTGTAGGAATTATCGTGCCGAAATAGCATCGATATGATAATTTTTGACCTTTTCTTTTTCTTTTGTGAACGAATTAGTAGTGCACAACATTTTCAAGAAAAGGATCGTCGAATGGTCAAGTTGACTGGTGTTGAGTAGACTTGAATACTGGACCTTCAAGTCTAGACGCCACGACCTTATTCTTTTGATCACATGAGTCAGCAAACCGGAGCCGAATTAGCTGAGCGCTGTGCGTAAGTCGAGAGAGAGAAGATTCTCGAAAGAGCAAAAAGACCGGAACTATACAGATCTTGTGCTCGATAGAAACAAACGCAAGAAAACATGTTATAAATTTAAAAACCAAGCATCAAATCACATCGCAAGGAGAATAATGTCCGAAAATAGTCATACACGTAGATTCCGATATAGTGCCGATGAAGTGGGAAGATTTAACGTGTGGTGAACTGTGTGCAACACTTATTTTCCATTCCCCCCCCCCTCATTGGTCGTGTGCTTACGGGGAGACTTTATTCACCTATCTAGATACAATTTACAATTTGTATATACGGTATTAATTTGTTCGCTGAGCAGGGCAATTTGATTACAAACGTTTCATCACCAGCCGATGGGACATCATCAGCGCTATGCTCTTATGGCGAGTGCCTGGTTGCCATCGTCCGCCTAAATGGGTCACCAGTAGTCGCCATACCGGGGATGCCCACACAAAGCCCGAGCGAAAACTTTTCGAAGAGACTGAAATCTCTCGTCACAGGACATAACTATTCAATCAACAATGCCTTGCAATTCTTGGAAAAACGTCGCGGAACAATCACCGAAGAGAATGAATTCATGATTTCCTTGGACATCATCTTTTTTTTAATCAATACACTTAGATTTGGCAAGAGAAGCACTACAAGAACTTTTGGAGAAATACCGATGGAACGAGCAACTGAAGTCGAGCGGTGTGTGAGAATTAGTAGAATTGCGCTTGCAGACACTTCAAAATTTCGGGTTACGTTTATTGAGCAAGTGAAGGGAATCCCAAAGAGGTCACTACCAATTGGCTGCATGACAGAAGCAGTTGTGTAAAAACTGCAGAAAACCGTCCTGCCGAACGTCAAACCAAAACTGTGGCTACACTTTGTCGACGACACGTTCGTAATCATGAAAGGACATGCACTACAGCGAACTGCCACGGAAAACAAGTTCACAATTGAGACAGAGCGTGACAACAGTCTACCGATTCCAGACGCGCGGTTCAAAGACACCGAAAAAGACAAGACGATCGTTTCCCACATAAGGCTGAACCCAACTCCAACAAACAAAACGGTAAGTGGGGAGAAAAACAGCTCGGCACACGATGGACAGAAATGGTAGCTTTCGTCAAATTTGCTAGACTGCTTCAGTATTTCCAAATATTTCGTGAAACAATTTGGTAGACTTCTAACGGACTGAGATGTTTCGAGTAACAATCTCTACCGCAATGAACTACCCCCGAACATGCCGATTAATAAAGCGTTCTCTAGGTACGAGGACATACATCGTGAATGGAAATCGAATGGAACAAACAAGCCATACATTTTGGGAATCAATCGAAGCAAGATTAGATATCTCGAGGACTAACTTACCGTACACCGGAACAGCCTTGAGTAAATAGTTGTGAGCCTAGTTGAGTCAAACAACGCAATCTGTTTGCCGAGGGCTCAACATTGTCAGCACTCGAAGTCAAGTCGCATAACTCATTTAGGCTAATTGCCAATGAGATCGGATTATCTTCGGTATGCAGCAATCGTAATCCATGTTTCTGCGCAACAGATTGCAAACCGTCGCGTAGTCTAGCAAAGCAAGCGGACCGACGTTCGATCAGCTCAGTCCAACCGGCCAGACCCAAATGTAATAGACTGGCCAGTGCATCAATCGACGGTGTGGCAGAAGCACGACCTAAGTGAAGGGTAAAGAAGTGAAGCAGCTGTGACACAGACATCGATTCCATTTGACTTTTCCAAACATATTTCTGCTTGCTTAGTTGCCTTGTTTTGGTTTGATATTTCGCAATACTTTTGGATCGAAAGTGAATTAAACAGAAACCGATAATCACAAAAACGATACTCTACCATAGTTGCGTCTTTAGGACCACCTTCCGTCAGATTAACATAATATTCACCACTGTACTTTAATATCCTCTTGGGATATCTTATCTTAGTCATCAATCGTCTTCCCTGCCCTTCGCCGTCCCAGGCCGATTGTTGTGAGATGCTGTTCTCAAATTGGGTTTTGCTGAATTGCGACTAGAAATCGCTACAGTAGTTTCTATTCTCTTCGTGTGGGATGGTTATAGAGGTTCCCAATCATACAAAAACCTAGGATTTTGGCTAATTCACACAAACTGACACGATGATTGTCTCCCCTAGTTGACCCAGTGGTCGTCGTGAGTTATTTGACTGTGAAAACTAGATAGAGCCTCGTACCAAACCGTCCGGTATACAAACTGAACGAAACTGTAGAGTCCATTGTGGGGACAAGATGTACCAGTTACTCTCAAATCGTTATTTTCCACCAGACACTGGGCTACCTTATAAAATTTTGAAAAAAACGAGGAATCATGATCCGATTCGGATCGATGCGCAAATGTTTACTCTAAGCCGTCGAATTTTGCATGCTGCGATAAGCCTACGGGAATTTACCATAGTATGTGGAAGCGGATTTCTGCTAACTGCTATAGTAACTGATGCTGATTGAACCCAAATTCCGTGCCTCAGAGTTTAGAACAGTCCACCTCACTGGAACTTCCTTATGCAAACAAAGCGGACGGATCTCGTACGTAGTAGGAAATGTGCGAAGACGATTGCCAAGTATCGGCGTTTCTCTATTCCGAATTCTACTCTTCAGAATGTTGCTCCTATCTCTTGGGCACGTTGGTCCGTAACCAAAATCTCATATGAGAACAAACAAGACCAATCGGCACACAGTTCCTCGTTCATTAAGTAAATTTGTCGCATATTTATATGTTGCTTTGCTTCGTATATTGCGCCTGTGCGATTGCCATCATTTCATTGGCTGTCTGGGTCACGCTTTGATTGGTCCATCTTGTTCGATGCAATTCACGCGATGGTATTTTTTGTCAAATCCGGACCGCTAATCCTGATTGGTTGGTCCGGGTCACCATATGGAGATCTAGGTTACATCTACGCCCGTGCGTTTACCATGATTTGTCTGGCACGGCCCAGCGTCGCGCAACCACCGATAACCAATGGAACCACTCTACCAGACGGAGACGGAAAGCCAAATACAGTACCATCCTCTTACAACCACCATTCTGTAAATACAACAAACGACTGAAAATTAAACGAGGTTGCGAAAAAAAATCAAATTACACAAGAATTTATATTCGGTTCATCATTGCTCACACGGTAGTACCAAAGGATTTCGCTGACTTTTGGCTCCATGGCTTTCTGTCATGATAACAATATAGGCGATCCATGTAGCACACCCGAGTGACCTCAACTCAAGGTCAACTTTGATGTAAATCAAAAACCCACCTCAATGAAAATTACCCAAGTCATGATCGACAATGATTATCAAACCCCAGTTAACGTAAGGTTAGTTAATACATCATCAATTTTAGCCCATTAGTGCAGGCATAATCATGCGAATATTCGAAGAAACAGGTGGATGTGCCGAAAAAGTGAGCTATTTAGAATCTAGGATACACTTCAAGGCCCTTCCAAACAAGTTTACGGAATACCCAACTCCAATAAGACTCCATTTTTTCTAATCGTCAGAAGAGTTTATTTTGATGGCCAAGGCCAGTTTTACTTAACTGGTCTTATTGTAGTCTACAGACAAATATTATAAAACAAACGTGTAAATAAACTCACGACATTATACTTCCCAAATGCCAGGATCCTTAGAATGTAAATAAAGAAAAATTGGGAACTTATCACAATCGCCGAGACCAAAAGACTCGGCTTTCTAAATGCAATGGGATAAAGGATATTTCTATGTACTCGTATACGTCCGAGTTTCTGTTTTCGAATCCAGTAAAGCTGATAGGTTTTCCATATGGTACTGACCGGTTTACATGCATCAATCGTCATCATCATCACCATTGTCCAGCGGTAAACAGCAGGACAAGCTCCACTAACCGCTGATTCACTGTTCAAGTTAAACTGTTCGTAGAGAGGACAAATACGCAAAGTCATAGCGGAACTCACATCACGGTTTAAACCAAATACACTGCAGATATCACACTCCTGGTCCTGGTCGTCGATCAACGAATAGACACTAATACACAATTTTTGATTCCTTTTATACGAAAAATAAACATCTGAGACATTCGACGGACAAACAACTGGATCTAGCACTGTTAGCAAACATCAACAGGAAGCACGATTCAGGTGCCCAGATAACAATCATTGACTTACCTGGATATGTTTTGGCAACTTCAGCAACTAAAGCTGCGTCAAATCCGGCAACAATAGCTCCACCGACGGGAACCAAGAGATTCTTATCCGTGCTCTGAACATACAGCAAATCGATGGGCCGACCAGTAATTTGAGTCCCTCCGGCTGAGTCCGCAAGCAATTTGACAGAAGAAATGAATAAGGGAAAACATTCGTTCTCGATTACATACCTTACCACCCATGAGGAGTGAAAGCGATGAGCTCAAAATCTTCAAAGGCTTAATATACGAATACTGCGTACAACGAACTATGAAGCGTGGAGTGGTGCAAAATACTCAAACACCACAACGAAATTTCAATTTGAGTCACGAATCCAATGATATGCCCATGATATTAATACTGCCCGAACATAAATACAACAAAACCGAAACACTGGTTATTAGCAGACCAGTAACACATGCAGTAGATTCGTTGGAAATTGGCTATTAAGCAAAATCCACCTCACGCAGCTACCATGAAAAACGTCTCTAACATTTCAAAGGATTTACCGATTGAGACAATTAGAATGGGTGCGTGTTTTAGCGAATTAAAACAACTGCGACAACAACAACAACGTCGACTTTTGCATCGATCGCGTGTATGAAGCCAGAATCTGAAAATAGGCGATTATTTTGAAAACACCCATCAGAGGAAAAAAGGAACCTTGTCCAGTACTGTCTCGAGGCAATGTTGGTGGGACTCGACTTCAAGGTTCTCAACATGATCATTGTTCAACGTTAAACAGCAACGCAATCCTCACTTACCACTGCCTTTCCCCAGAGTTACACGTCTCTATAAAAAGAGTGAATATCCAACGGGAAAAGGGAGTGAACCTACGCAGACGGGAAAAGATGCCATTGCAACCAACACACGAAACACAGCCTAACTGTACAAACTCATTCGTTCAATCATTCTTCTTCCTTATGCAAATAGTTCATTCAGGAATGCAGAACAAAGGCCACCACTGTTACATTCTCCAACTCAGCTATTCTCATATCTTGGTCCAATTTGTTCATAATCGTTGCGCTTTCAGAAACTAGAAACATTTGACTATCCAAAGCACCTACTGATAGGGCTACCAGATTACATGACCAAAAGAACTCGGTGAACAAGATTGGACTGCGAAATATCTACACTGTCGGCATATAATACCGGAGTCCATCAGGAAGTTCTCCTTCCGCAGTATTTGTTATCAAAATAAGGTGACAATCTATCAATGGGTAGGTCTCTTGGTCCTCTAGGTTAGAGGCTGATTTGTGCTAGTAGCCCAGTCGCAAAAATGAATGGAAGAATGAGTGAACCAAGTAGATGGGCTTTTAGCTACCGAAACACCGCTGCCTTGCGGACAAGTTCTTGTTAGGATCAAAGGCTTCGGTTGGGAGCTCTAATCTTTCTCTTGCTTAGTGACCAGACACCATAACAGTATTCGCCCAAAAACCTCTATGAACAGAACAATCACAGTGAATTCCATACTGCATCGATCATCGGACAAGATAATCAGGACGGCGTTGTCCATTGCTTCGAATAAGGTGGGCAACGACAAGCATGCGCCTGTGTCCGAGTTCCCGTGCTGGGTTATTTTCTCACTGCCTTGTGGGTAGAAATTCTGGTTTCGGTACCCAAAAGAAAACCTTTTTTGCGGCGTGGGAAGCCGCGAAGAACCGAAAG
This sequence comes from Fasciolopsis buskii, assembly GCA_008360955.1. Classification (NCBI taxonomy): domain Eukaryota; kingdom Metazoa; phylum Platyhelminthes; class Trematoda; order Plagiorchiida; family Fasciolidae; genus Fasciolopsis; species Fasciolopsis buskii. The sequence continues at coordinate 36,625 of LUCM01011138.1, read as the reverse complement.
CCCGAATATCTCCAACATCCCTTCAACAAAAGACCATCCTAACTTCCGTTCCTTCGATGCAGGGATCACACCAGTTGTCACGAAGAACAGCGGCTCGACGGGCTTATTTGATGGCAACAGGAAGAGGAAAGGAAGAAATAGTTTGTATGCATTACTTCAGTTTGGTGCCTTCAATATCCCCGCATTCACCCAAATTGGGCAACAAACTGTTCAAGCTCGAACTCTTGAAACGTATGCCGGGTCTCCAAAATGCGCATAAAAAATCCCACTTCCATGATCACTCTTCGTAGCCCAGATGCAATCTCACTGTCTCGCCTCACTCTTTGTGTGTCAGGTTATCCGGCTTTGAGTTATCGTGGTTAGCCTGGCATTAGAATCGCTCTAGGGATGCGACTCGAGCATGACCGTTAGACAGGATCCTAGTCAACAGGCGTTCATGTGCAGTCCGATTGGATGGTTCTGTATATGTCAGTAGCAGTTGATTGAAACGTCGTATGTGTATGCGCCCACTGATTGTAGCCCCCTGAGACGAAAGATTGGTTCTACCGGGAGTTATCTCAGTAACTCCGCAGCATGCGTTCATCAGACATCATGGCCTTTACTGGTGGTTTTAGTGCCCAGTTTGGTTACTTAGCAGAAACGGAACGGCACATCGGAGGTCGATTTTCTGTCCCAGCCGATTAGAGTGACAACGGAGGTCGGCTAAATCAAGTTTGTTCTGACCACAGGCTATCTTGGCGAGCATCAACTTTCGTCATAAAAAGCGACATCGGCTCATTTGGGGTGCTTCCCTTCGCCTTCAGAGCTTTGGACTCAAAGTGACCACACTGCCATCGAACACCGGTGGTGTGGATCAATTGAGGATTGCCGGTTATTCTGGTTCCCATTTCTGGCTCGGATCATGATTTGGTCGGAGTTCGCTAGGCCATGGAAACCAACACAAAGGCCAGTTGTCCGGCAAAACTGTTTCTAGACGCTAACCGACGAATGCAACTCCAATCGGAAAACTTAATGAGTTTACCGTCTCAAAAAATGCCCAAGATCTGAAGAACAGTGGGAACAGATCAAAAAAGCTCTGCCCTAGGTGGCAACTGTCACATAGATCCTAGAAACGATGGATATACCCGACTTCAGTTGCACTGTTAGATGCTCGCTGATCCGTCCTCCCGTATGCCTAAAGATCAAATCCAAGACGTCGTTTTCCTTGGTTGGTGTAGAAACATGTTGCTTCGAATCTTCTATGTACATATCTGTGACAGTCTAAAAGTTGTGGCAGTGAAGACAATATCGACTAGCAAATTCTAGGGCCGATAAAGTAGTCAGCAACAAACTTGATATTCGAGGGTAGCAAAAGAAGATTTAAAGGCGTTGCCGAATAATTGCAGATCCTTGTTATTTGAGCCATGTGGGCGATAGACGTAACCAATATACACTACTGTTTTTGGAAGGTTGACCAAAGCTTGCCTGAAGCGGTGATCCGAAGTGGGAGTGAGCGAGCGGCGCCACCGGCGAAATATTGAGCGTTTCAAGATCACAGCATGATTGCAAGGATGATTAGGCCACTCGGGGGATTCGGAATTGCATGTTTTGGAAAATTCGACAGTAAAAAGGTTCACGCCCTGAAAAATCATATCGGTTAAGTTGGGATCGAAAATAGAAACCTCTTAAGTAAAATAAAGATCATCCCAGAGATAGGGGGACAAGGAGTCGCAGAAATCGTCCCAGTCGACTGAATTATGGCGCCAAAATGTGTCCTGATGAGCCCAGACGGGGAAGAATGAAAACATTTTAATAGAGAGAATGGATGGAACTGAGAATAAGATCAACAGTGTGAGCAATGCGGTCCGATATACGTGTAGTGAGATCAACTGGTTGAGATGAATTGCTGCTGTAGTTGTTGCTTGGCTTGGCGCTCCGTGACCGAAGTGTTAGAGAACTGTAATAGCCACCCACAGCTTTGAACACTGAAATCTCCTAAGACAGCAATATGACTTCGGGGGTCTGTACCAAATAAACGTTCAATGCCTGAAGAGTGATACTAAATCAGAAATATGAGAGCTAGCATTACAACAAATAAGTAATGATCGAGGAAAGGAAATCGGAGTTTTAACCACATGAATTGAAATTTATCACGGGAAAACCAAGATTTGGTGCCCGGCAGAAGGTAGCTGAATGATGAACGAAAGCGCAGGAACCGGCTTTGGGAAAAAAAGAGGAGTGAAAATGTGATTGGGAAACTGAAGATGTGTGGTATCTGATGAAGGCAAAGAGAGAGGATTGGAAAAATTGGTGACGAGAATCAACGTTGCAGTTCACTTCGCTAATGCTGGTGAAGGTATTGAATTCTTGTTGACTTCCTGCGTGCGTAGTAAAAGTGTGAGAACGAATGTGCATGTAATTGTGTACTGTCATGGTTAGTTTGAGGAAAAACCATCAACCATGATCCTGAGACCCAAAGTGACGAACCACATAAGGCCTGAACAGATTAGTCGTGGTAGTGAGCCGGGAGAGAGCACAGCCGTCTACCAGCATAAGAGCAACTAATAAAAAATGCCAACAATAATTCTAACTGAAAAATGAATTCTTGGTCAACGATTTGTGATTCACCAAGAGGCTGGTAAGAATCATAAATGGACCTGCAGTCGACCATAAAACCCCGACGAAAAATATGAAGAACACTGAATTTGCAACTTAGGTGAACAAATTGGACATTTGCGAAACTTGTATTAGCAAGCAACAGATTGAGACACTTACTTGTAACGTCCCCGTCAGATGTCCGTTTTGTAGTGAGTGATAACGTACCGGTGGCCGTGGATAGTAGTAATTTTCCACAGGATTCAATCATCCGCATACACCGAGGGGACTGAACTCCGTAGGCATTATTGATGAGATGGGATACACCGTGAGTCGAGCACAGTTTCGTGATAGCGTGCAGCCTAGGCGAACAGGTTAGGGCGGGGGGACCAAATGTGGCGTGATGTACCAAGCACCAGAATCTTATATGATTCGTTGGTTCAAAAGACCGAATGAAATGAACTACAGATAAAAATAACAACTAAGGAGCGCATGAAATCATTCAAGGCATTCCGAAGTAAACTAACGAGGATCAATTGGAAAACAGACGCATAGTTTCCGGGTAAAGGTCGTCAAAGAAGTTCAAGATCAACGTCAATGGCAATCCTTTAAACAGAAAAGAACTCCAACAACTACAAAGTTGCACTGACGGTGCAACTTCGGCTGATGATGAAACGTCTGCCACCCAAACACTAAGCTCATCAATCAGAACCACCACAGAAACCGACAATCTGAGCTACGACTAACAAATTTTCAAATCCACTGAGCCATGAAAATCTATTTTGGGATGAGTGTAACCCACTTTCGTTAAGATTAAACTGATTTGTTGGACTAAGCGTTAATATATGGGCAGTCACAGAAGTGGCCATTCCGAAGGAAGATTGTTACAACGATTCGACAAACTACGTGGGCAAAGGAAGCAAACTTGTCCTCTGGACAGCCGACCAACAGACAAGGGTCAATAGGCACTCGGTATGTGTACTTTTTCAGCGGGACTGCAGCTTGAGCTAATCCGTTCGGCCGAATAGGACAGCTAACCCAGACGACAACCAAGTACACGAGCTTTTTGGTCCTTATCTGCATCAGCTAAAAAGATTCCTTACGCCAAACAGCCGAGTTACTCACAAAATTTACCCATCATATTCTACCAATACTATGAAGACGACGGTGTTTAAACACTGAAAGTTTTCACATATGTTCTGCTGTCAACCTCGATGTTTGATCGATGACCAGATGTCACGCCGACGCCACAGATGCTTTAAATTAACAAAAAACAATCGGGCATCCAGTATGCGTGAAGACACTTCTGAATTACGACCACCAGGTAAGAAACCACTGCCCAAGTAACTAACTCTATCCACCATACCCAGTTATTCTCTTGCAAGAACAAGGTTCGGCTTCGAGACAATCCAGTCCTGCAACATCGTTTTACAAAATGCATCCCAAAGCTACCCATGCTATGACACAGACGATCGTGAAAAACCTGCAACCTACTTGAATCTTCACTCATCCGCATATTCTAAATCAATCACGTTCCTGTCTGAGCAAATATGAATGTCACTATTTTCAGCTGAAGATAGGGCTATCTCTATAGCCAAATCGATAACAAAGTTGAAAAGGAAGAGCGGAAGAGAGTAACTCTGATGAGCATCATTTCTCGTGATAAACTCGAGTGAAAGAGCTTCGTTGTTTGCATGCAGATATTGGGTTAGTGGAATAACTTCCTCCAATACGTTCCTCAGTGAGAGATATTGCGACAGAATTGGACGATCGACTGAGTCGAACGCTGCGTCCGATTGACGATTAACGAGACGAAATCAATTCAGACATCTTATCTCTCTTTGCATTTTGCTGCAGAAATAACTACTAACGTTCACATTTATCTCTGTGTTAAAAGAGTCTCATGGTGAGTAAAGTGTACAAAATGTTACCCAGAAATCCTCACACATCATCACCATCGTCGCTCAGTGCTCGAAAGCGGGACAAGCCCCATCGACCGCTGCCTTCTCCCCAGAGTTGTAAGTTCCTATAGGAAGAGTGAATGAACAAGGGGAACAGGGAATGGATCTACAAAGACGAGGAAAGAAAAGAATGCCGTGGTAGCCTACACATGGATAACAATCTAACCGTACAAACACAATTCATCATCATTCTGATTAGAGAGAACGTGAAAACAATCGCCACGCACACGATTTTGTTGCGTGCTTGAAATGCTCAGTACTTTAACCACCGACGCCGCTCGATCGCACCACAGCTTCGCACGAGGTGGGAATCGTCGAGTGTCGACCATACGCAGCTAAAGGGCGATTTGTTCTCTGCAAAGCCCAAGAAAGATATAGAAACGTAAGACTAAGATAACAAGACTATTTGTTTGCCACCAAATACTTGTACAAAATTTTTGGATGAGTAAAGAAGGTCAACTGGAGGCTCGCCAAAAAGAGTACCCTAACACTCGTCACCTGTTAGTCAAGAACTGTCAGAAGTGAGTAGAACGCAAAGTTTCGAGGGCTGCCACGGTCTTTACAAACGCTAGTGTTGCACTGATCTGCACCGGTTTGCAACCAGGTCGTCGCATCAACTACTCACAACTAAATGGAAGAAAAGAGATCAATACAAAATGAGGCAATCCGTAAACGGATCATGGGCAAGAAAGATTATAAACAGAACATCACTAGCCGTCGCACTCGCGTGTCACCTAATTCATTCATTCTGTGGGATATCAATCCAGCAGTGGAACTCATCCACCGGCCAAGGTGTGTCTGTATATTTAGACTGCAATCAGTGTGTTGGTCTATTGTGGCATTCTTTTATTTTACCGCCTGCGTTCGTTCACTTGTGTATTCGTTACTTCTATAGAAAAATGCAACTGTGAAAAAGGCATTGGTCAGCGGGGCTTCTTCTGCTATTTAACGATGAACGACTTTGTTATCTTTGATAATTTCACGATGAGCTAGACTGGCAATGATAGCCGTGTTGGGCGTTAGAAGAAATGATAAAATATTCAAATGAAACATCCTGTGGTTAAATTACTGGAAGTCGAAATTGCACAATAAATCAGAGATCCATAACAAGTTATCGTGCCAGAATGCGTAGTCAATAGCACCTCTGGATGATTTGATGCCCTCATAGTGTACTATTATTGAAAGCGGGTGGTTTGTTTGAGATTGATTAAATGAACAGTTCACTACCCAAGAACGGCAACGGTTAAAACCCATCGAACTACCGTTAGGGAGCGAACGGCTTGTGCACGAGAACGAGTTGTGAGATACAAAATAATGGAAAGATGGGACTTCGGTGATGAAAAATGAAGTCAAACGGACAACAGGAAACGTGAAATAAACGACATGGATTCTGGCTAAACATAGTAATAACAGCACATGCGGAACGGATGAATATTCTACGACTTTTTTCATATTATTCACAAACATAACCCACCAATCCATGTCATACTCGGGGACTGGGTGCAAGAGGCGACTGGACAACACGTTTAATGAGACAGCCTATTCCGATTTCGATTGTCAGGCTAAAAGTTCAATAGAAAATGGACAAACATAGTTGGCATGTCTTACCGATCCGGTACGCGGGGAGAGAAGCACAAGGTAGTGCTTAGCACACATATAACACTGTCTGGTCCGTCAGCAATGGCGCTGGCTTCAGTTACGCCTTGCGCGCAGGCACCTTCCGGCCAGTGTTTGAGTAAGTATTGTCCTGGATGGCAAAGGGCCTCAGTCAAAGCAACCATATTGGTTCCCAATTGATCAGCACATTCAACGGACCGCTTGGGATCCGTAGGACCCTCGTGGGGTTCAATGGGAATTGGGATAAGACCTGGAATTACATAGAACGGATAGAATTCATTAGGGGGTGAATCAATGGCAACAACAGTTTCTCAATGGCTAGTTGAGCGTTGAGATCACATGATGAATTATTTTCTGACAACAGAAACAGTATTCTCGGAGAAAACGTTGATATTGTTCGTCGTCGAATTGTCACCCTAAAAAACGAGTCGATTCGATCTGAAAACACCAGTTGACAATCGTGTTTATTGCTAGTCAGCGTCGCTCTTTCCCACTGGCAATAAAGAGAAAACCCAAGTCCAGGGAGCACAAATCTCGTTGTATTAGAAGAGAACCTTCGCATTGGAAGAAATAACAAGTGCATATATACACGCACATGACTGTCGCGTATTTTGTTGATTTTCCGAGTCCGCGCCTGATTGGCCCATCTCGTTAAGTGGACGTCACTTACACGCAGTTTAATTCATTTCGTACTGTAACACGGCCCGCTCACACTGACTGGGTGGCACAGGTCACCGATTGGCTCAGTCGGCTCGGTGCACCACATTTTTGCCATCCAGTCGAGAATCTGTGTCACATGGTGGCGAGTAGTCAACACGATTAGACAGCCTCCGTTTGTTTGTGGTCCGAACTTGTACACCCTTTGGCATGAGCAAACTGCGTCTCCTTGTGTATCGGTGGTGGCTTGTCGACCACAGGCCACCATTACGAGGCCACTGCTAATAAATGAAATAATTCCGTTTTTTGGTGCGGCCAAGGCGAGACTAGCTGTCTATGTGGTACCCTGCAACCTGTGTGTATTAAAACGTTGAGCCGTCCTTATTTGATCTTGAAGAAAACGCACGCACATCACGGAACCACCGTTCGATTCAATAATTGTGCAACACGCCGAGAACAGGAAACAATTCGACTGTAGCCCATTTGCAGAGTAATCCGGGAAAAATAAATCAAACAGCAAAACAACCCAACATTTCATCAAGTAACCGAACAACCCGTCAGTCCAATGAGTCGATCGACCTACATGGCCCTTCATTAGCGAAAACAACAATCCACAAGTCTTAGAGGAAAACAGAGCACTTTTGGTATGCCTAAAAGCATTAGGCCTGTTTTTGGGTAAAATACAAAGAACTTGAACGGCTTGCAATCCTAAAGCAAAGACCACCGGACTAAACTGTGAAAAAAGAGAGTTTGCGTCCGATCAGGGCGAATTGCAGGTGAATAAATGAATTTGCAAAAAAACTGGGCCAAAGCAAGGATATGAGAATGCTGCTCTTATCAGTGAAAATTAAAAAGGAATCGATCGATACAATGTGCAAACAAATGACTCAGTGAGCGGGTAGGTTTATGGATATTAGCCCAATCTTCGCAGTTCACACAGAACAATCAAATTAAGGGGGAAATATCCCACTGTGAAACTTTCGATCTTTCGTTGAACCACTACTTTTAACCAGCTGGTAGCAAACTGGGGCGTGCAAGAATCTGATGTCGCAATGGAAACAGCACTGACCCTAAAGTCGTGAATTTTATGGCAAGAAAAAACATGGACGACAAATCAGCATGCAAAAGAAAATTGTAGATGAAACCAAAATTGGCTTTGTATAATGTAAATTGCAGAATTACTTGGACTCACGCGAACACGATCGAATATACTTTCGATAGGCCTTGACGAATTTGTTTTACTCTGTTCCTAAGACAATGATAAACTGACAACGAACTCATGCTCGCATTGTTCAGGGTGGTACGCACCAATCGCTAAACCCTCGATGCACCTTGTGTGTCTTCGGTTCGCAGCCGAACCGAGTTTGTTTTGAATGCTTAGACTGCAATAGACTAATTTTTTCTCAGACAGATGTCGAATTCTCGATCCGATTGGCCTTTGCAACACTACTGATGTATTTGGGGCAAGATTGGTGTTTGTAGTATATAGTATGTAGACTGAAATGTGCCCAACTATTCGATGAGGAGCTTTTCCGTTATCCCGCTGTAGGTGGGACACCACCCATAGAGTATTGACAGTTTTACTACTGCTATAGGTACCAGTGTAGTTGTACGAATATTGGTTAGATCGTATAGCAACTAGTCTCTTTTCAGGAAATCGGAAAACACTCTTTATAGGTGTATCGAACTGAGCATTCAGTTTTGGTTTCTAACCGCTGGATATTTGACTACAACGAGCATTTGCATTAAGCGGCATCATTCTACAGTGAGTCTGTCGTAGGGATCTTCTGGAGGCTGAGAGACACATTAAACTATTAGAGTAACGTTAGCGTTGGCATTGCCCCAATCAAACATCCTCTGGCGAACGGATCCCCTAGGTGAACCGTCACCCCAGCAAAAATCTTTCTACCCCCACAAAGGTCAAAGGATCATTTCTCCTCAACAGAGATTGCTGACTTCCTGCTCGGAAGCAAATTACCGTACAAGACAAGTAGTTCATAACCCTTTCTTTACTTCAGCACCTCCAACTACCTCAGACTGGTAGGGGTAGGTGGTTCAGGCCCCGAGTAGGCTACTCACTCTGGTTGCCTCTCGAAATGCTCCTAGGTGACCGGCGTCTCACACAACCTCTGCTGAAGAAGTCCTACGCACTGCCTTCTCCTGGCGGGGGTTTTCACAATAGTGTGAGCACGAAGGCGAATGCCTGGCGCCCTAACCGGGTTGACTGGTTTTTGGTAATCAGTCTAGGGGAGTTGGTAAAATCGTGATTACAAACTAGTCAGCGGCGGCGTACGAGAGACAGGGCTGCGTGCTCAGTGGCATCTGTGGCAAACGGGTGCATAGGGTACGCAGGATGTCTAGCCCTATCCGAGGGGAGTATGAAAGGAGAAATCAGTCCCCTGTCCCCGGCAGGTTACGTGACCGTCAAATCGTCCTGTTACCTTGTGGGTTAGACCATTTAGTCAAACGCTAGGGGAAGGGTTTCCCAAATCAAGCCCCTAATTCGGTTTGGGGAACCAGGTAGTATCTAGCCTATGGAAGGACCATGGATCCCGATGGACAGCCGATAACGTGGAGAAGGGGAATGGAAGAACTGCACGTGTATTTTTGTCTTTCCTATGCCTCGTTCCTTGTCTTCGTCCTTCGCCATGATTGCGGTGGCACATGATTTGTGTTCAGGTGCGTGCAATATAAAAATAAATTGTTTGTAAGTGTGAGGATTTCCCTGACTCCTTCCATAGAGATTCAGCGAGGTGATGATCCAGGACGAGTTTCTGGCTGCCGCTTTTAGCTTGACCATCAACAAAAGCACGCGAGAGATCAAACCAGCAAATGATATCCCGTACAAGGTAATTAAAAACCAATCGGTCGACGGTAACTAATCAATTAGGGGTAGTATAATTTGGTGTTAGAGATGCATTTGAATTCGTTACTCGACCAAAAGGTTTTTGCTTTTAACAATGAAATTTACCTTTTTGAGCTTTGATGATGCGAACTAGCTATAAAAACCAAAATACAGGAGTCCTGATTAGTCGGTCGGAGAACCTGAAATGAAGGACCCATCAAAATCAGATCAACTGGAATTTGGAGCAAAAGGCTTGTCTTCAAGCCATCTCCCTTTATCAAAGTCAACAGACAGTGTAGTGCGATGTGAAGGGACTATTTCAAAATTAGCTTATAAATAGTTATCCGAAAGTCGAATTTGGGGCATGTAACGGAGTGCGTGTGCGAAGTCGGAACAGCAGTATTTGTACCTTCTGTGAAATACGAAAGGACAAACTTTGGGAAGAGTGCAACAAACAAATGATTGCAATTGTACAGATGAAGTGATCCGACATGATCGAATGATTTTAATTCGAAATTGTTTATCGCGACAGATGACCTAATTCCCGCCAAGACTCAGGTTTATAACATAAGCGATAATCGAGCGGTCAAAATCGTCGAGATTTAATCTCAAGAAAGCGGGCTCGAATCTTTAAACCACCAGTCAACCTCCCTACTTGAACCATTAATGTGAGAAGGAAGACATTTCAGGGTGCAAGAATGTGGAGACCATAAAAAAGTTATTGTTCCGAAGAACAGTCTTTTCTGACCAGCTAGCTGAGTTCGCTTGCGCTGCATCCTGACGTCAGCGCCATTGGAGTAAAACGGACATGATCTGACTGGCATGTCTAGTTTTTAAGCCACAACTAGCAGCTGATTACTCGACCTGGTTACGTGTGATCAGTTCGCAAGTGACGACTGATTGTTCGGTGATGTCTTTTCTAATAGACTTTTAATAGTGTTTGTTCATTGGCGCGTCAGTCTTTCGGGGGTACATTTTGGTGTAACTCCTAGACCGGCAAAGTGTGCACATAAAGATTAGCTCTACATTGACGAAAACTGAATATCCACAATATCAGTCACAGAGAATGGCAACAGAAGCTTCTGGCAACACCGTGTCGCATACTTCGTCACAGAAATTCACCAAAAGAATGACTCAACCGTGCACACAAATGATGTGGGGAGGAACTTAGATCACAGCATGGGTAGCCAAAATTCTCAACTTCAAATGAGGTTACAAAGGAGAATTCGTTAAATACCAACACTTACCTGCGGCAAGAATACACTTGAAGCAAGACTTCTGATCGATCCGAGGCCATATAACGTATCGCGCACCGGCCGGCCGACGTTTGCGCAAAGTGAGGAGACACAAAGTGAGTGACATTCCAGTAGCCATGGGAACCAGAATGCAATGAGCAGTACTGGGAGCACCTGAATGATTAGAAAGAGATTCCGAGTAATATTTGCCTTCACGGGATAAGAAAAGCTAAGTACCTATGAGAATTTACCAAAACAAAGACGTCAGAAGAGAAATTGTGTCCCTGAGGCAGGTCCTGATAAACAGAAATGAACGCAAACAGCCATTTTTCAAATAGTGATACAAGGGAACATGAACGTGTTTATCTGAAGCTCACATCGTCTTACTACCGATAACAGCCAAAAGCATACTGCCGTGAAAGTCCTGCAGACGCACCGAATAACAGTTAGTTCGTTGCCAAACAGTTTCCGTATTCGATCGCCGATGCTCCAAAAGATTTATCTAGTCTGGCTGCAACATCGGATGAGCGATGACGACGTGCGTAGTCGCGTGTTTGGCGCAGGCAAATGAAACAGATAATGGATGAGTACCGTCTTTGGTGGTCTGTACTTGTGTAACTCGTGGAGGATGGTAAGAGAATATTGCTACAGTATCCGGCAGCGCAGTAGGGGTATCGTAAGGACTCTCGGACAAGGGCTTTAGTTCGGCCACAAATAAACTCAGCTGAATGGAAGCCCATCTACTTGGAGTAATTATTTTTCCAATCATCTTTCTGACTAAGTTTCCAGTTCAATCGACTTAGAACCTAGAGGACTTGGAGACTATATCTTCAGGCCTCTATCCATTGACTTTCCAGATGATTGAATTTTCGGCTTGAGATAACCGATCCTGTGTAGGTCTTTGAGTCATGGAGGACAAGCCGTCCAAACAGAAAATCATCTTACATGATGGTAGAGTATTTAGATCGCAATTTTATTTACTTGTCTCATCGGAACTATGGCGAAAAATGAAACAATGCGAAAGAAAAAAAAGAAAAGCTTGTGTGGAAGTCGTCACATTATTTAGTTTTTTCAGGATCCTTTTTTTTTACATTGTCATCTGCCCGTCATAGTCCTCGATTCCTCTGTGGACTGTTATATTACTCGGTCATTCAGTCCAGAGTAGGCCTACTTATTCAGAGGCAAACCTCTATTCTTTGCACGACCAAGCGCGGCCTGCAAAGCAGCAGCCTTGTTCCAGACAGACGGCTGACCAGACTGAATTCCAAAAGCGGCTCAGGACGAAGCTGTATGTCACCTGAGGCATCCCTGGGCTGCGGATAAGACAGTGACCACCAATATTGGTGGTTAACCGAGTATAAAGTGACTCCGGGCACACCGAAGAGGCGGTCGCTGACGGACAATGGTTATGTCGAGAGTGTGCTGGGACGGATGTCAAAAAATCGTCCAAACGATTTTCATTAGTTACCCTGCCCATCAGCGCCTCACGTTCAACTTCGATTTTCCTGCTAGTCTGAATTCCTCGGTCCCGGCCACTGAACTTCAATCCTGTACAAAGTTAAGTGGTATTTATCGGTAAGGAAATAGCCAAGATCTTCATAATCTGAGGGAATCAGGATCGGGCGTGAATAGGTATGACGCAATAATTCCATGAAATTGTCATCCCTTGTTTGTTAAAATCCTGTGGATAAACGCAGTGACGAGATCAGTGCTTCGCGAGGCATTGCAATGCGCTGTCAATTGCTCCATCCTAGACTTCCAAATTTTTATCTAATATGGCAGTACTTCAAAGTTTAGCAAGTCGTGGGATTTAGGGCAGGAACGTCACCATGTTGAGAGAAAGGACGGTGTCAACCAACTGGGATTCACCAAACGACTTTAAACTGAGTGTATCGCCAATGCTTCATCAAAGTCAAAAATACAAATGAAACGTGGGTAGTCCATTTAGGCATAGGCAGCCGCACAACTATCCGCACGTGTGCAGGCAAGTGGTTCGTACAATCGACTCTTGCCAAGTATGACTGCTCAGCAGGGAACCGTTGAACGACGGTTGACCGATTTGATAAGTCGGTTGTAATGTGTATGGGGTCAGTATTATGTGAGTGTGCAAGTACGCGACCGATGATTTTTAGCCCTCGCAAGAAGGCAATTTGCTGTCACCCGGTTCTTTCGTACACCCTCATATGGCACTCTGAGTTTAAGGGTCATGCTTATCCGTTCATCATTATCGTTCAGCGTTAAACAGCAAGGCAAGCCTCGCTGATCGTTCCCGTATTCCGATTACTGGGCTCTAGCGGCTTCGGGACATGCTCCTTCTACGACATTCCTGGTCCATACATTCCATAAAAAACGTAAACAATTTTTAATTGTAATAATCATCACATATGGTACCGTTTAGAGTTTGACAGGTTTGGTGAAAAACGGTGGTATGGACACAATAAATTGGTCACTCTAGATAATGCAATTAGGAAAGAGATAAACATTATCGTCGTGTAGAAGCAAACGAAAAAAATGAGAAATCCGTCCGATGAAACACAATCCAAGTGGTTCGTTGGGATTCGCGTAGATTTCATTCGTCAGTGATATGGTTCATCGGACAGCATCAACATCCAAACGACCATTAAGAAACAACAGAAGAACTGCACAGCTGTTTTATCTTTAGGAAGTGATCAGAAGCGCGCACTTATCAATCCCGAATTGGGGTGCGAACGTGAAGTGAAAGTCCAGGGATGAAACAGCTGTACCGTACGTCGAGAGTTCTTAATGTCGAGTTGTATTTAAACAACCTAAGATGACGGTGGTTAATAGTAGGAGTTTTGATTTAACTTTCTTGAATGATGATGAATAGGATAACCAAATTGAAATCTCAGCCCTGAACAACACGTTACTGAGGAAGATTAGTTTATGATGACGAGACACACACCTGATTTGCGCAACCAATCCAGAAGAAGCTGATTTGTCAATCGGTTAACCACACTGGATCCGGCGGCTTTTGGTTGAATCACAGCTATGTCACCGGATCGCCCGATACCGTGGATCAATCTGAGATAAGGACGGAATACCACAAAGAGTGCACTCGTAATTTAGAGGTAGACAGCGACGAAGGTCTGTTTTATGAAGATACAATCATTTGGGGATTCTTCTTCATCCTGAAGTCGAAACGTAAACCATGGGATGAAACTGATGAAGCAATCACGAAACGACGGAACATCGAATAGATAAATGCACCGTGCAATAGGTAACACAGCATAGGTATACCTAAACAGCAGTCCTTTGTCAATTCATTATTATACTTCGGCACTACGAACGTTTATCGTCACTAGGATTTCATTTGAACGATGGAACTGTGAACGGGTCGAGAATCCGTATGGGAATCACAACTGTGATGGCCAAATGTTCCATGCGAGTTATATATATATATATATATATATTCCCCGAAAAAAGGTGCAAAGTACAGAGGCATAATGCCATGCAAAACATGGAACGGATTTACGGGCTCATTTGCCAGCTACGTAAGAAGGTAAACCCTACAGTTTGCAGTTCTGCCCCGCCCAAAGTGTTCAGTTAAATAACATCGGCAAAATCCCCCTCCGAAATTGACGATCATCGTTAGGCCTTGCAGTTTTTGAACCATTATGCCGGTTACTGAAAAATTCTGATACAAACAAGCGATATTTCCGTATCCCTGCATTAAATTCTTGCGCTATGCAACGTGCACCAACAAATCGATGAGGAAGGGGGAAAACATCCGAAGCAAGGTTGTGCGCCATCCTGTTGTCCGTTCTGCAAAATAGTCGGAATCACATATTCTGTTGAAACGGGAAAAATTTCTGAAAACACAAAGACCAACTGTTCAGCGGAACCGGAATTTTATTCGCTAACTCCTCTACAGACTCGAAGATCGACTGGTTCAAAAAATGGGTTCAGAGACACGCTTTGTTTCCCGCACGTTTTCGCTTGGCGAGGTTATCAAATCTAAATTTGTGAGTGGTTTTTAAGGGGTAACTAGGGGAGAAAGGCGCATGGTTCTCCTCCAATAGTACATTTAGCCGCGAACAACGTGGACAAGAGTGAGCTCATATAGTCAGACAGACCTACCCAAAATGGCGCCGACGGACTAGGTTTAACAACACCCGACCTTCACGCTCGCCCACGCCGACACTGTTTTCCCAGTTGTTCGAATCCATTGAGGAAAGCTGAAGAAAGAATGCCTCAATGTCGGACTCGGCGAACCCCTGTTCGGGCAAGCGGCCCTGTTGAGAAACAAGGAAGGAAAACAGATTAGTACGAGGCGGGATAATAAGTGAACTAATCGACTGATAACAGTAATCGACTGGAAACGAAGACTAAAGCTAGTAAATGTAGTAGACTGGGTACGAGCGAGACGCTAACGGAAACCACGACAAGATTACATCCTAACGTGGTGGGACGACTTGCGCGGCCCCGCTATTCAAGGGGTTACACAAAATGGCTTTCCAAATCCAAGGATTCCACCATGTTTGACAGGTTATCGGGTCGAAGCCAGACAAAGTCCAGTTACTAATACCCGCTTGATGGAACAACATTCGGTTTTCCAGGACTAACTACATGGCTCCTGGAAAAATTCAACCCAATGAAAAAGCGGAGGCATTTTACCAATCAAAAATCCTCAGTTAGATAGACGTAACTGCAAAACCTAGGCATTTTCGATCGTGAGAGAAGTTGTCGCAATTCATTGAGTAGCTGTGTCGCCCGCATAAGATGAGCAATGGCCAGCCCGAAAGACATGATCCCGATCCCGTTTCGCTTGTCTCGTCATGTACATGAAGCAAAGAAGTTCAATCGACATCCGGACGTAAATGAGCGCACGACTCGAGACGACATAACAGCGCACGAATGATAACGAGGTCTTAGGTGATATACCCGAAAAAGCTCAGATATGTTCCAGCGCTGGATTAACGCCACACTACCTTGTTGGTCAGATTTTCAAGTCGACGACCACAAAGAAAAACTTTTCCAGCAGTGTAGACCAGCGCAAAGTGGCATACGCGTAAACACCATCACCATCTTTTCCAGGTACACTATTACTAAATTTTCTTTTATCGATAAAGAAGCAATAAACAATAACAGGAATGAATACTTCCCAGTGCTTTAAAATGTTCAACAGAGGGTTATTCCGTATCCAAGTTAGCTATTAACCCTAAAAGTCTTTAAAATAGATGTGCACCGTGTCTTTCAAACGTGCACAATAGACCTCACTTCCGTACTTCCTATTCGAAACCTAAATACAACGTCGGCCTCTGACTTTATTTTCACCTATCGAGTGATACAACTGGAAGCACACGCGGTGACGCGCGTGTCGGCATACATGTCACCACGAGAACCGAGTCACGTGCGCAATTAGGTTGGACTGTTCTGTGTACATTAGTAGCAATCGACTGTAGCGCTGATTTTCCATCGAGTCCGCGTATGTTATTACCTACTGCGATTTTCCTGAAGATGAAGAATGGTTCTACTTGAACGTGTTCTGAAATCGAAGCGTGAGCATCATCATCATTGTTCAGCGTTAAACAGCAAGGCAAGCCCCACTGAACAATGGCTTTTCCACAATTACATGTTTCTATAAGAAGAGTGAACATGCAAAGGGAACAGCGAATGAACCTACACAGGGGGAAATAAAAGGATGCCGCAAAAACAAACACGCGGAATTCAGTCTTAATATAGAGACGCGCTTGTTTATTCACCCTGATTCGACAGAAAGTGACAACACAATCGCCACTTTTCACCATTAGCTGTCATATCCTTTGCTGTCTTCAGCCACCTAGTTGGCGGGTCTTTCTGACCACAATCACGAGGAAATGGGACACCTACATTACCTGAGTTTGTTGTACATTTTCTAATTCCACGTTGCCACGTCATCTGTTGACTTCCGCGTGGCTTTTCCGTGCAATGTGAGAAAATAGAGTATTGTGGATGAGTGTTCATCATACGCAACACGTGACCCAACCAACGAATTCTACTAAGCTCCGAAGGCCGAAGTAAAGTGTCCTCAGAACTGGCACCTAATACTAAATCCTTAACCTTCACACCACTCACGCGGACACTTCATCCCATCATAGTAATACTACGTAGATGCCAACAATCTATAACCTCCAATCACCGAACATCTTTAGCACATAAACTCCAAGTATCACAACCACACAGCAGAACTGAACGCATTACGAGACAACACACATGACTTTTCAGCCTCAGGGAAATATCAGACGGACGACACAAGTGCTTCACTCCGGTGTATGTCGCTCGAGCCATGGATATCCACGTGGGCAATTCCAACATCAAGCTATCGTCCTTCGTCAAGCAGCCGCCGATACCTGAAGCAGTCGACAATCGTCAGCTTCTCTCCGTTCAATATCAAGCTCGGGACTACTGTCCTCGAGCCCTGCGGCAGCACTTTACACTTTGAAGGTGCAAAGCACATCCCCATTGCAGCTACAGCCCTCGTGAGCCTGTCTGGCGCACTTTGTGCATGTTCCGTAGATTGGACCAGGCACACAGATTCGTTTGCGTAATATAGATTGTACAGCCTCTCCTCATTTGCCATTTCGACGCCTATGTCCTGAAGACTTCCTAAAGCATCCACTACTATCTCGTTCATGCGGAAAATAAACAAGAATGGAGAGATGGGACAGTCCTGTCGAATATCGCCAGTCGTTTCGAAAGGACTTGATGGTTTACCGCATACGCCTAAACAACCATAAGTAGGGCAGTACAATGTACGCAAAAAGTCCACACACTTCCATTGTATACTCTTCCGGTTGAAAGCATTGATTAACGCTGTCTGAGTTGAGCGCACTTTTCCTATCAAGACAGACCGGGATGATAGGGCGGCAGTGTGTAGCGTATTTCGAGTAAACTGTTATGAGTGAACATACAATATCGACCTGGACAAAGTCCGGCCTACTGTTTCCGGACGTCATTCTCGCAAACCGGTGTTAAACGACATAGCACTATCAGACTTGGGACCTTAGTACCTACCGGAATAAAACTGATGCCAGTGATTGCTACAGACATTGCGTGTGCCTTTCTTGATGAAGGGTACAATCAGTGACTCACCTCCCGACAACGGAATACGCTCCTCGTTCCAAATATCATGGAGCAAGGAGGTGTCTATATAAGTACCTCTACACCCAGTTTGAAAAGAATAGGTGGGACCGTCTGCTCCCCCTTTCATTAGTCCAATATTCGATTTCAATTTGACCTAAGTTAGAAGGCTAAGAAACACCTCCCAAGGATTCGCCGTTGGTTTTGGAGTAACTACACCAGCTAAACTCTCCCTCAGAGTGTTTAGCTCAGCACTCGAGCCTATACTGTCTACAATGAATAGGTTTATTTCTCTCGCACAGAAACTCACTAACCGAAGTACGCGGTCCACCGGTGGTGCGTATAAGCCTACACAGAGTTTTACTATTACCTGAAATGGTTGCTAATTCTATCTATTTGTCTACCTTAACCCTTCAGTTCCCACAGTCCTTCTTAAGGCTTATTGTTGCTTGACGTTGTAGATGTCATCCTACCTTATTAACCTCCTTACAGTTGAATAAAAAGCGACATCTCCTGGACGACAATCGCCAACTTAAGTCCCATTCAGAGCTTGTAACGTCGTTAGTAAGATAACCAGGTACCCCGGATTCAAGCCAACATTGGGAGCAGACTAAAGAGGTCCTACGCACAGCGACAGACAACAACGGCTCCAGGTTGCGTGAGACTTACAAGACGCGGGGAACTATAATATCGCCTGCTTTTTTATGACATGTCTGACGCATCGGTGTGGTGGAAGAAGCATCCCCCTCCGTCGCTAGGGCCCACTACACGAGGGAAGGGGAACCGGCAACCGTGACCCCAAGACTAGGGGTGGCATAGGAAAACATAAGGTCTCATTAGGCCAAATATTTTAATCAGACGAGCGACAACGAATTGCACCTAGAACCGAAGTGACCAGCAGATCTGGGACTCGAAGCTGAGATTTTTGGGGTGACAGACGTTTACTCCTCTTGACCGCCACTGGTCAAAATCTCGCAGCCCCGTCCCTCTGGATGCCATATATAATCAAGCGTGTGGAACTCGGTGGCGTCAACTGATCGGAAGTTAGGGAAATGACCGCGAGCGGTGATGGAAAAATAAACAGAAAATGCTACGGCCATCTGTAATCGTCTCAATCTTTACTGACTGACTAGGAGTACTACTAGTATATATATATATATATATATATATATATATATACATAACATGTGTTGTGCATGCGTAAATGAGATACGAAGATGAAAAGCACATTGCAACCGGAATTCCCCCAGACAATCAGACCACGCCGTTTTTACAAAATTAACCCTGCATCAACGTGCTACCTCAAGGCACAATCTACTAAAAAAGGAAAAGGGAAAACGAGGAGCAGTGGAAGGTTGCCTGCAAAATAACAAATCAAGTAATCAATATCAGGCGAAGCGGAAAATTCCTCTCAACACCAGTCAACCTCCACATTTAGTAGCCTCCATTTAAAAGCGAAGTGCCTTTGATTTTATTAATAAAAGGAGTAAAAGATAAAAAGCTGAAACTTCGTAAGCTCACCTCTTCAAGAACCCGTTCGAACTTTCTGCGCACACCGGCTAAACGTTCACGTGACCGCGTGACGTATGCATCCCCAATATATGTCCTTAGTAAGGATAAGTTGTTCTCATCAAGCATGCTTGAAGAAAGGCTGAAATTAGAAGAGACTGAACGGATAAAATACGCGCAATTGAAAAAATGAACTCGTTTGGATACAATTTGTATCGAAGCTTTATATTTTAAGTTTTCCTTAATTTTTTGCAACTGGTTAATCGTATCGCCTCGAACATCCCTCCTTCTTGATTGACTATCAGGCCTTTTCATTACCGCCCCAATTAGTCAATTGCATATGTACACTAGAGGTCACTGCTCGCTTGCTCCTCTGGCCGAGATTAATAAACCCGTATCGCTTGTTGCGGTGTTCTCAAACCAGCTAGTAGGAAGCCTGGCTTAGGATTTCGCGCCATCAGTTACGGTGTCGAACAGTTTATATTCCGCATTGTGGTACGCGACGCATAGTGCCACCCTCTTATATTTGCCATTACTTGTGTTATCCAATATCTAGTGTTGGTGCATTGTCCTATGTGCCTCCATAGGTACGCCAATCGGACGACACAACATTATCTGACGACGAAGCTTTCGAATTAAAATTATTGTGCAACATACTAAAGCAAGGATCTTTCAATGAGGACAAGTGCAAGCACAGTGGCGCTTGATATGGAGCTTCCCACTTCACGATTATTGATGACAGGGACTCCAGCAGGAAGGACTACTTTGTGTGTCACATTCCTGATTTTCACCTTGACCACTATGCTGATGTAATTTGAGTCGTAGTGCGGACCGTACGAAGATGTTTCCACGGTCGAGATGGAACATAATGATGTCGAAACAATGGTTCGGTTGTTGCTGTGTAAACTTGATCCTGACGAGCACGTTCGTTGCACAAGCTACATACGTTTGGCTGAACCCAGAACGTTAGCATTCACTGGTATTGTTCAAACGATAAATAAACCTTTTGATCAGACACCATCTCTGTTCAGTGCTCGTTTTAAATGTATCCAAATCCTCAAAAAGGAAGCTAACAATTTTGTTACCTATGCTGGTTTTTTCAACACAAAATGCGAACGATTCTGTGTTGAGCCCCTGACAGAAGACGGGCTTCGTTGCTTTATATTAATTCGTGGTCCAAAAGCACCCAGGTACGAGCATGTCAGAACGCGATTGCAAGTAAATCTACCAAGAACCCAACGCCAAACTACAGCAAGCGATCGGTGAATGCGAGTGCATCGCCAATCTTGAACATGATTCCCCATGAACCGGTAAATAGGTAAGTCGACTCCAAAAGACCGGCAAAACCGTCACGACCTCCAATGTCCCCAAATGCTCCACGCCCACCATCGCCATCCGAGTATTGTGCAGCCTGATACCTGCACCGATTTTATCCTCACCGCCACAATCGTCCACGCCGAAGCAACAAATCTAACAATCAAATCAGAAATAAACGACGCTGTACGCCAAACCAAACAGCAAGTCAAACAGGGTAGCAACCAATTAGGAAAGTCGATGGGTCATTCATGAAGCTTTGTGGTGCGCCTCGACACCGATGGTTTTGCCCCTAGGCAATAGGTCGAAGTGCTTACAATGGCTTTCTAACTCGCAAGCAGCTGGACACAATCTCAAACACCGCCATTGTTACACATCAGCTGTGACGGTCCGTTGGTTTTTCGACACTAGACCGCACACCAAATAGAGCCACCAGTGCACGCGGTAGTTCTTTGAAACTCGTCCCGTAGTTTCAGTGCAAAATGACATTACGGAACCTCAGGTGCAATGGCCTACATTATCTGTCAAATACTCAACTGAAACTGCTCGGACCTGACTGGATCGTCCGCCTCAACCTACTCGATTTGCTGTTGCGAGCAATCTGTAACCGCATGTATTTTTCACCTCAAGGACCTAAACTCACACCTGAATTTCCTAATCGACTTACACCTGTGTAACCGTATCAATCCAGTCGATACAAGACACCCAACCAGTGTTTTTAGCAAAAAGACCGGTGCCATAAGCGGATCTCCCACTTACTCACCAGGAGTTGACTCCGATGGAGAAGCTCAGAACCATAATTCTTATATCCTACTCAAAGTGGGTCCTTTCGATCGCTGATTAAAATTGGCTAACTACAGCATTCGCATTTGCGCAGATTTCCCAGTCGAACTGAACAAAGTCATCCAGTTCCATTACTATCTACTATCAACATCAGATATTCTTACTTTGTTCAACAATGGTTAATGTTTTGAAAAGCTTGATTTGACCAAAGCTTACTTTCAAATACCGGTTGAAATGGAAGTATAACAACTTTTGACGGTCGACACCCCGAGTCCCATGCCAATAAACGCGCCTCCTGTTCAACGCAAAAACGGCACCTGGAGTTTTTACGCAAGTGACGGATGCCATGGTTGTCAGCTTAGAAGGTACAGTTACATACCTTGGTGACATCATCGCTGTCGGTGCCTCACTTGAAGAGCTCAATCAACACCTCACGCAACCACTTATGCACATTAAGGAGTATGGCTTTCGGCGTTGTTTAGAAAAATGTCAGTTTTTCACGCGGTCAACCAAACGTTTCGGTTTTGTTTTTGACTCCACGACCGAAGTCCAGATAACGGAAATGTATGCGCTATTAACGATATGCCACCACTGAGAAATGCCGCAACATCGAGGTCGTTCCTTGGAACGGCCAGGCACCGCAGCTTCTTCCTGCATACGTTAATTGATGTCCGTACACCGCTAAACAACTTGCCAAAAATGAGTACCAAGTAGGGTTTGATACAAGAATGTCAACTTGCGTTGAAATCTAGGCTTAATTCGGACGTCCTGCTGCACCACTTTGACCCAAAGAGGCCAATCGTCATCGCCGCAGATGCCTCATTGGGGCGTTGGAGTAGTAATCCCCCGTTCATGGCAAAACGGAATTTTCCCGATTTTTGTGCAGATTTACTTCTTGGTCATAATGTTCCGGGGCTACACGAGAAAGTTGAAGTGACCTTCAACGGTCGCAGGCCCTCTCTTTCGCTCTGGGAATTAACGTCTATCGGTGTTACCGAACCCCAACACTATGTACATTTATCAGAGTGTAGACCAATCGCCACAAAACACAACAGCCATTCTGAAGAGGGCGAGCATTTTGTCTCAAGCGAAGTTCAACGTTTGGTGAAAGATGGACTTGTTAAGCCTTCTACATCCCAGTGGCGGGTACAGGCTCTTGTAAAAACCAATTCAAAATATGAAAGGCGAGCGATTGTCGACTGGTCAAACTGGTTTGTTTCACACACTGACGCGTATCCGCCACCGAGAATTGACACTGTGCTCAGCAATACAGCATCGCTAGTACATTCGACCTGCAGTGATTATTACTAGGTGCCCATGCGCAGTAAAGAGGAACAGTTCACCGCTTTCGAGGCATGCGGCAAGCTGTATCCGCTTTGGCGGATTCCCTCTGGAGTAGCCAATGGAGTAGCTTGTTTCCAGCAAACGAGTAACCACCAACTTAAGGAATGCATATGCTTATTTCGGTAACCCTACCGTACGTGGACGCAAAGCAAAGGGGCATGAGGAAAACGAGGCACGCTTTTGAGAAGCGGTCAGTTGCTTTGGTTTTACTTCCAACGGAAGTGAGAACACCTTCCATGCATGAAAGATAACTCTTCTTGGCTATGAGATAACTCAGGGAGTGACCAAACTTGGCCCCGAAAGACAAACCCCTACATGGGATGCCCCTTCCAGAAAACCTGAAATCACAACGATGTGTTGTTGGTTTGTTTTCACATTATTCCTGTTGGATCCCTTGGTTTTCGGACCGTAGTCAGCCAATGGTTCATACTTCAGTCTTACTATTACCCGACCACGTCAAATGTGCAACGGAAACTTTGAAACCCGATCCACAAAATGCGGCCGTCACCATTGAGCCTAACAGTCTTCTACTTGTCGAAACGGATGCGCCTGATAGTGCCATCGCAATAATCTTAAATCGAAATAGGTTACCAATGGCATTCTTCTAAGCCATTTAGCTGTTCGGAAAGAGGTTTATAGTACCGTGGAATCCGTCCACAAGTGGCGCCATTTTCTGCTGGCTTGTCATTTCACTGTCCACCGGTGGACGTTCCGTCGCCTTCATGTACCGCATGCACCAGAAAGAAGGAGTAAAAAGAGATACAATTCAGCGATGGAAACTAGGAATTTCTGTTTACAGCCAAGAAAATTTAGCCGCTGAGGGTCCAACTCGCGACTTTTACTGTGTATCCTACATAAACCTTAACCCGCAAGTGCTGCACGAAACCTTGTCACTCCGACAATGCTCGCCCCATGCACTTCATGCGTCTACGCCATCCGCCCTTACGAATTCTGCTGATAGTTCGTTCAAAGACCTCGACCGAAATATTTGCGCCAACATCAAGCCTACAGAGCGCTTGCCGTTATTTCGCACTAGTTCTCCTCTCTGTTTGGCTGAATGTTTCGTGGGCATCTATAAATGTTAAACTGTTCAAGGTTCTGAAGGTTCCAATCACACCAACGATCGGCCACGAATTTGAGTCGTGGAGCTCTTTTGTGTGCGCCTTTCCTCTCTGACAAATATCCGTTTTACCGGCTACTCCATGGGCACTCTCAAAGCAAACGACGACCTTACTAAGGAATGGCACTCATGCCTGCCTACATTACTACATGGAATACTGCATGTGTGTACTTATAAGTACTACCACACGCTGATTTTGCTAGGTGAATGACAGATTTCCGATCAACACTGAAGCAATCACATTTTTGGCCTTAAGTCCACAAGGAGAAAAACAACCGAAAATTATAATAGCACATGGCACAAACAAAAAGACGTGGTGTAGCGCATAAGTGCATTCCAGTTCCAGTTAGATTACAGGCCTATACGGTTAGATGCCCGATCGTCCAAGTTCTTGCACCGCGAGTTCATTCAATCTGATGATGCTTTGTAAGAACCACAAATCACAGAACCATGAAGTTGGCTTGAAGTCTTTAAGTAGAATACGAGCGCAAGACCAACCCGCATATCTCAGTTCTTGAATTGTCAGCAGATGAGCCGACTGAACAGAAACTGGGGGGATGAGTATCGTATAATACACAACGTAATGGACGGCTTCTGTGCTATTGCTTTAATGTGGCGGAACATGGATTTACTCCCCGGATCGCTTGTTTAACCAAACGTTGACGTCCCAGCGCGATCGCCGCTTGCGCAGTGCACAGGCACCCTCCATTCGCACGCTCCTGTTAAAATATATTCAACCTTCTGCCGCTTTCCAATTTCTTCTCGCTGTACCCGCCGAGTGTCAGGGTTTTCAGCATTGCAATCGTGCAGAGCCGAGTAGGAGTGGTGCACAGATGGTCACAGCGATTAAGGGCAGGCAAACGTAATACGAGATTCGCATTGAAACAATCGGTCTTACACTATGTTCGCTGCCCTAATTCGTGTGTGGAAGGCACTGCAAAATTGCGGATACTATCATTGCTGTGGAGTGTCGCAGTTTGTGGACTAAATGAATTTCAGGGCTGCATTTTAAGGAGGCTTTACTCACTGACTTGACTACTATTTCTGGTGGAGCATTCCGTAAAGTTATGTGAGCCTAAAATTAAGTGTTCACCGCTCACACATGGTGATAGGCGATTGAACGTATATATGAGTCAATCATGATACGCTTTAACTGGAGAGGACACTGGTCGATTGCAAGTAGCCGAGACAGATGAGGTGGGAGTGAGCTCGTGCTGTTTTGCTGGCAAGATTTTCTGGCGAGGGAAATGACGTGTACACTTTTCGCCGGGCTGCACTCAGTTAACCGGCGCCGCGAGTGGTCTATCGCCCGTTGCACGGCTGCGGTTTCAACGCCCTGATAGAGGCAATATCAGGAGGCCATGTATGGACCGGAGAAGCGAAGGTTGTTGTTCCGTAGATGTAGTATGATTACACGCTCAGAAAATGCTCAATGATTTTGCTGACAATGCCAGTCAGGTTAACCGATTTGTAGATAGCCGGCGGTTGCGAATCGGCTTCTTAAAAATAGAGTTAATGAATGCTCTCCTCCGGGATGTCGGAAAAAGCCCTACTCCAAACAGTTTTGAATAAGATTGGTGTTACCTTTGGTCTACTGGTTGTGGGATTCCTTAAGACTGCTGGATGAATATCATTCGGGACCAAGGAATTGAAAGTTTTGAGGACCTCGAGACCGATTTTGTACTTTTTTGGAGATATTTACGCTGTTTGGCGTGCTAACTTCAGTCATTGTTGGCAGTTGACGGTGAGTAGGGGCTAGGGGCGCAGCGAACGTGGGCTTGAAGTGAGATTTGTGGATATTTGCCACGTGGAAATAGGGTTGTTTTGGAGCATTAACCAAGGACAAATGTAGATGTTGCACCTGAATTCTTCGTTCTTTGCACAAAATCGCAAGGGACGGACATGTCTGAGCACGTTCAAGAAAGAATCCCTTGTTGTGGTGGTAAAAATATTCTCTTATCCCTGTTTTACAAAGGTGGCGAATATGTCTCATTCCATTTTGCTGTGACTCTCTTCTGGCAGATTTGAGGCCAGCAAACCATTTGGAGCATTCTTCCGGGAAGATGTGACGTGTTCTCCTGTGAAACGCCTTCTTAATGATGAATGGATGGTCCGCCTGCTTGATGCAGTCTTCGGTGCGACGATTGACGGCATGCACGTTTTAGTTCGAACCTGTGATTCCCATTGGCGGGCTAGAAATGTTTTCGGCTCCAAAGGTATTTTCCGCTGATGGAGCGAAGGCTTCGGATTTGAGGCATACTTTTTGGCCAGCAAAAATATAGTGGAAAAGTAGAACGGTGCAACCACTTTTCCTTAGGGGTTCGGTACCACGGTGCATCTACCTGATATTCCTCACTGGAAATCTTTGGGTGAAGGAGAGAGAGACTGTATCCGCTGCGGTCCCTCGTGGATTCCCTAACGAACAAGAACCAAGAGATATCGGTGATCAACTGAATAAGGACCCGATTGAATAAGTTATTCAAATCATCTTTCATCCAGCCGACAGAGGAACGTTTAAACTCCTTTGAACAAGAGGGCAAATGGAATACATGTAGCCACGCAAGAACGTTAGCTGTTCCACGTTTACCACCCGGTCCATAAGATTGGTTTGTGGCAGCCGATTGACACTATCAACCACAAGAATTTCTGAGAGGGAGATGCCTGTGCTGAGCCACATTGCGTCAGTTAGAGAAGTGCATACTGACAAAATGGTGGGGAAGATGAAAGAAGGGTTCTAATGGAATGTTTCACTGAACCTGCCGTTAATTTAAGTGGGTCTTTTCAAACGGCAGTGTACCCGTTGATGGCTAACTCACTGCTCCGTATATCCGGAGTTATTCACGCTTCAGTGGCATCCATCAGATAGCGTCTTTGACCCAGCACCAGTTCTCTGAGCTCCACTGGTTTGCTTTCGATACTGATGTTACTGGTGTAGGTAAAACTGCAAAAGGCCCAGAAGAAATTTTGCGAGGGTGGCTTCCAAGTGCAGGCCTGGGTTGACGTTCTGGGAAACCATAGAGTTTTGCTTGCTGCCAAGCCATTTTTTCTTGGGCATGAGTGCCTGTCCTCTTTTCCTTCGGGCTGCGTCCGGAGACCGGTTATGAATGAACATTAAACGAAAAAGCTTCGAGGCTGGACGTGGATTGAGAAATTGCGGGGAAGCAGTGAATGAGGGATAGAACCGGAGAGGTGCTCCTATATGTTTCTGCAGTGTCCCTAGATAAAATAAGGTTTTCAAGAGGGCAAATGGTGTTTGGGCTCAGTGTGGGATGCTTCACAGTAACCCCACCTACAGATTCAGTTAGTGAAGTGCTGGCTTTCCCGAGACGGACGACTGTGGTTTGTGCCCTTGTCACTAAAGCGAGTCTTTGGTGAATATGTGAATAACAGTGACGGTCGATTATTCATCAGAGTTATAAAGGTCCGCGTGAAGGCAAATAGAAGCCAATGATGCTTTGGTTACCTGCATTTTGCTTGCAGCGATGTGTGCTCCCACCGGAATGATTGGAGGCGGTGTAACCTAAGTGAAATTTCTTGCGACAAAATTTTTAATGGACGTAGATTTTACATCCATTTTCTCCGGGCAGCCTAGTGCATGCTTCCAGTTTTGGGCCTTTGTGTTGGGCTCATTTATTAGAATTCTTTATAAGTTTAGACTTGTGCAAGGGTTTGTTCTATGATAGCCTTTTGATGTGTCAAAGTATCTATCACATGGCCTTGGTGTATGAAAGCAGACCTAGCACGGCCTTCTCGGAGGTTAACTCTAGGATAATTCCGGGCATATACTGGTTGGCCTTCCCAAAGAGCCAGAAATCTGGGGCTGAATTGTGAATGTTTAGCATAAAGTTGATAACATCGTTGACGGCCCGTGCTACAGAGCCAAGTTGCATATAAATTTGACCTCAAAGTACTCCGATTTCAGACATTTTTGGTAGTTTGCAAAACTATTCGCTCTTACACCTAAATGGCTTTGCTATCCATTGCAGTTATTAGAGTGGACTCTTGACAGATATTTTTCAAAACGGAAACCCTATCTCCGATACCATCACATGGGATCCAGGTACACCGTATTTGCGGGCCCCTAAAGGTGATTCTCCCGTTAGTCTTGGCACAGTGACAGCGTGTAATCGTCCAAGCCGGGAACAAATGTGCTCAATATTCATCGCGTGTTCAACTCAAACAAGCATGCACATGACAGGAATGACCGCAACGGTCAAACGAGCTCCGAGATCGACATATCCTCGGCGAATTTCCCCGGCGTCCAAAACTGTGGGGTATTTGTATTACTTTGTTTTCTGAAGGGCACAACTTCCAGAGTGGTACGGCGCCCAGGACCCTGCATGTTTATGCATTATGCGCAAACAAGACGAATTGGTTGAGTTGTCCATACCTTATTCATAGTCCCAGATGCGGAAACAGTCTACTCCAGTTGCAACATATAGCCCGTCTTGCATTCTGTCGCTAACGTGCAGCAGAAAACATTCTCAAACGATCTGCTTCACAGCAGAACAACCCTGTTTGCAAAAACCGTCTCTGTTGTAGATTAAAGTGATACCCCTGCAGCTTTAGGCTCTGTCCCTTTATGGCACATGGAGGCGGATTCAAATGATCTTTAGCTTCTATGCCTGTCAGGCTCCTCGTAAACATGAAGGTTGGCATCGGGTCTTTTATTCCTTTCCTATCTTCCGTCTAGTGGGGGCCGAGGCCTTGACGGACTTGTGCATAGCCGCTCGTTTCCCGGCCACCATTACCGATATCAAGTATTGGACTCTCATTCAAACCATATTCTGGCGGTGGTATGGGGTCCAGAATAGCACATTACTCCATGAGAGGACATACCGACAATCTGTACAAATACGAGTTTCCTTCACATTTTTACCTGACATTTTCGTTCGAATTCCGGTCGGTACTACTCAGGTCTTGCTGGCCACCGCATGATGCTGCCTTGAAGGCAAAAGTCTTGCACAGCAATAACCTCCAAGTTCTCGGAAACTGACGCGCAAAGGATCGATCTATTGCTGACTTGGTTCATGTTTGTGGTCAGCCATTGAAATTTTCCAAACGTTACTGGTATATCACCGTCGAACTTATTTTTGATTGCTTCTTGATCCTAGAATATATTCTTTTCTGACACCTTGATGTTATCTTCAAAGATGACATGTGGGTTGGCCGGTTCTTCCGCCAAACATAACCAGCAGAAGGTATCGAGACACAGAGCTCTTAACATTTTCTGATCCGATTCAGCTTCCTTCGGTTCATTTTGGTGTATTTTTCACAGGACAAATTTTGGCTCGCGCAATTCAAGTGGCCAGAATTCTCTCGATGGTATTTATTGAAGTTCGGCCTCCACCTCTTTCAGGGCCATTTAGGTGGGTCTTAACCAAAGAAGGCAGAAAGAGAACTCCTCTTCGCACCTTCTTACCAAGCGTCCGCATTTCAGGTGAAGCATGATGGGAAGTTTAATGGAAGGCTTATCAACAATTTGCTCTTTATCGCTTTACCACAGATTGAACCGCAATTCCCTTTAGAGGGATCTGAGCGCTGAGCTCCATTCGTTACCGACAATGTTCCTGAAGACCTGTTACCTTATTAATAGCTTAGATTTTGCTTTGGTGAAATTCTTCGAATGCTGGCTTGCGCGAAAATCTAAATGTCGGCGGAAAAGACCATTCTGGCTAAGGCTCAACAGGGCAATCGCGATCATAATTGTCTTTATTCAGCTACTGCGGCGTCTCCTGACGGACAAATTCTAAAACGGTCACTCATTTCATGAGTTATTACTCTGCTCGCCACCCGTTCGAGTGGACAACCGCAGTACTTGTTTGAGATGGGGTGTTGTCCCATTCGACAAAAGGACCCGGCCTGCAGACATGATTCGTGTGAGGCATTGGGATGGCCTAGTACAGGGTGTCAACACCCCCAAAGTGCAACAGGACAAGGGTAGACTCAACCTGATTGGTTCAACACTGGCGTTTTTGGATGCCAGGGCTTAAGGTGAAGAACTGCCTGTTTGTTCATTTTCTTGTACCGAGGATCTCCCTGGAGTTCCCTGAGTTGCCATAAATGGGGGCCCAGTGGCTTCCTAAGGTTCCCGTACTGGGAAGAGTACTGATGGCCTTCATCTTCTTCCGCGATCCACAAAATCCTAAGTAGATAAAGATCATATATTTTGATCACTCGCTTACGACAGCCGCCCGAGGAACCAAGTTGAAATATGGCAAGAGAAAAGGGGATTGAGTGAAATTCTTAGCCCCAACTGGTCTATTTCAATTAAATTAACTTTGCGTAGCACAGTGATGATGAGCATCTAGAATAGTTCGAATGGCATCCGGGGCTTCCTCAAAGTTCTCGATGCAGTATTCAAGTTCAAGGGTTTCCTCAGTAACACCCGAAACTTGAAAAGAAAATTACGCTACGCCATGCCATGGCAGCCAACCCGAAATTTCTAATATTCTGTCAACTAACCCTGAAAAATCTGGAATAGAAGGTTTAAAGCTTCAGGAATGATTCACGAAGACAGCGATCAAGTGGAGGAGAAGTGACAGGATTCTAGCAGCGGCAGCCCGAAACCGTTTGTCTGATCAAAAGCACTCTGGAGTGAAAGGGGTCTGATGAGGGTTGATTTCCGGAAGAACAACGTTTGCAAGACTGTGATAAAAGAGGACAGTAGAAGAACAAGCCAATTAAGAAGTTGAGGTGGGAAAAGAATTCGGCTAAAGAAAGAACGACTGGAACAGAAAATGCCGCAAACGAGGCTAAATGAACTACGCCATCCTTCCACGGGAAAATACAACTCATATCAGGGACTTCTGACCTCCTCAGAACCGCCGGTCCACCAAAGTTTTCCCTCGGTCGCTCCCAAGCTTCGTTCTGGAAGCCCACAAAGGAAGATTTGTGCGGCATATCTCCAACGTCGCTCGAGAAGCATTCTCCCGCCCACGTTTGTCCAGAATGTTTGCACCTCCGCACTGTCTAGCTTTCCGGGTAATGCCCACAACGTCCCCTGTCTCCTTCATACTCGCCTTAGAACCCAAAACCCGGTAATAGATGTCCAGCCAGGTGACGTCTCATAAATTAACCATACTAACCGCCATCTTTGTGGACCGCTGACCAACATAGTTTCTTAACGTTTTTGGACCTCGAAGAAGCTGCCAGCATCTTATAAGCAAATCTGCATTCCATTGTTAACGGCCTTGCACCTTAGAGCGTTTAACCACAGGCGGTACAAATAACGAAACCTCCGGATATAAAAATATACTTCTGAAAGTGCGGAATTACCTTACGCGAATCTTTGTCTTGCTGAGTGTAAATTGACTTCAAAAACCCGCTTTCTGCCTCCGAAAATGGACTCCGTGGTCAGGGCCGGACTGCTGTTTGGGGGCCGAATCGAAGCACAATAGTGAGCAGACGCCTGCGGTCCGGAATTCTTTACAGAAAATCATGTACTTCCATACATATCATGTGCAGTAACCACCAAAAGATGGGCCCAAAGATATCTTTTGTGTATTTCACTCCCACTTCTACTCAGCCACTATTATCCGCCCCACCACAAAGTCGCCAGCCGGCCCCAGGCTACTGGACTAAATGCAGTCGCCCATCGTGCTTATTGCTGCCGCCTTAGTCAGACTGACCCACGGATCTGATTCAGATGGCATTCCCTCGCCATTATTCCAATTCGGGTTTACATACAAACTGACCCTACTGTCAAATCCGTTGACTTTTTAGTCTAAACTGGGATACGTCCGGCCCAGTGGATTGTCTACACACTTATTCCTGCCCACATAAATTGACCACTGCAATATCCGAAAAGTTGTCGCCCAAAATAGCAGACAGCCGTTTTGGCCAAAATCAATGAGGGATACATCAAGAACCATTTAGTTAATTTTCTGTAAACCAACAACTTAATGAATAAACCTCGGCGCCCTTTTCTTTAGTGTAGTTTCTGTTCGTCCTGTCAGTTTGATTCCTTTGATTCGGCCACTCCAAAGGCAAACAGGAGAAAGGCCATTATAATCAACTTTGATGTGGACATAGTGTTCAAATGCGTGTTCCATGAACGACTGCCACAAAATGGTTCGTAGGTCTTCTTTATTTTCGGTAAACTTATTATTGCTCTAACCGCTCCCAGGTTGTCAGTATTAAAGTAGACCTATCAAAACACGACCAAACGCTGGCAGTTTGAAGCAGAGTGCCCTAATTGGTCCCTTGCTACATATGTTTTGCATGACTGACGCCTTTTGATCAACACTCCTTGGCATATCTTTTCCACTCCTTGACGACATCAAACTGGTCTGCTTGTTCCGGCCAATGCCTTAACCCCTGAATCTCGTCCAACGTAATGCGGGACTTGAACGTGTTGTAAGAGCGGTGCATGCAAAGGGTAATATAGTTCATCACATCCAAGGACGCTGTTCTGGCCCACAATTGCCACATCCCTCCCAGTAGAATCGCTCTATAGGGTTTCACAATGGTAACCACTCAGTCTACAAAAGCTCTTGGCCTGCAGTACTTCTGCTCACTGAACCACCACCGGCAAGCTATATACAAAACTACTAATGCAACTCATATCCGCAAATTCATTGACAAAACATTGCACTTTGCATGATTTTAGCTGATAATATTCTGATCGCGCAAAGGAGCACAGCTGGAGTACTGTGCGATAGTTTTCTCAAACTCCCTCAGAGATGATCGTGTTGCAGTAGAAAGAGTTCAATTGGCATCCAAAAAGAAATTTCTCGGTCCCACGGCAAGCTTTATTTATAAAGAAAGATGCCGGATGTTGTATCCTGGCCGCCTGTGGCTGCCTCTTGTCAAGCTAGTCCTCAGGATTCTGCTCAAACTCCTCATCTTGCAAGCACACACGTCTGTAAACTCCATCCAGCATGCCAACCAGCCTTCGTACTCTCCCGAAATCGACCCTTAGCCTTGCTATTCCACTATTTGAAGTACCTTTCAGTTCAAAGCTCTCCACATTTGTTTACTGCACCTGATGTCACTGGTTGCCAGAACCTGTCAGCTTTTCCTAGACTTTGGAACTTTTGCGGGAGTGTCTTTTCAAACTTCCGGATGTATCTCTGATCTTGAAATCAACTAGATAGTAATCGGCCCACAATTCGCTACCTAGGCCTCTAGCTCCATATATAATTAGGAATCCAAAACTGTAGTACACTTTGCCAGTTTCCCTTGCCTTGAAGCGAATAACTTCTATCCACATCCTTCTAGTCCTAAAAACGTCCTAATTGCATGGCTTTGCCGCGACTCTTCACGCAGCTTATCAAAGGTCTCCAAGTGGTTCTGCTGACTCGCTTCCGTTCAGCATCGATAAAATTGGAAAAGCGAGCAAATGTAGAGTAAAACCGTGAGCTTCTTAAACTGAATTTTCCCCTTCAATTTACGGCGAATAAGTCTAAAATAGCTATCAGAAAATTCTGATCAGCTTACTCAGGTTTATGTCAATACACCCACCTATGATATTCATGTATATTGTTTAGGATGTTCCACCACTTTTTTGATTAGCACCCCAAAATCTCTGCCCTTCCATGAGCTAGGCATTTGCTTCACATTCACTGAATTCCTGTCTGCCACTCCCCTCTTCGCTGAACACCACATACGGCTACGATCCACCGAAACAAAGATGTCCGGGTTCACACTGTTTTTTTACGCTAATTGGGCAGACCACAAGAGAGACACCTCCGGAAGACAGCCCCAGTTGCTTTTTCACATATCACAGTGACCTACATGGCAATCTTACCCGAAGCTTTCCGTTGATTACCCGTCCCTCTTAGCCGACTTTAATCATGCTGGCCCACCAGAATACCTGCACGCACCTCTGATGCCGACCGTGCCCGCAGCCCTCATTCTGTACTTCGTATTGTCCACACAATTTACCGCCACCTGCCTCTTGTATATCGCGGCATTCTCACCTGTTGACAATGAGCACTGCACTAAACCTCTTTAAATTTGTAAAACTTCGTTTTCTAAGCCTGTTTCCTTTGGGCTGAGGCACCACAAACAAACAGAAATTTATCATATCTACACTTCCATTTCAATGATGGGGCCAATGATCTCTCGTTGTTTCGGTATTAACCTTTTCTTAACAACTAGTTGTGACTTAGTCTAGGGGGTACCCTATACAATGCCATGGGCAGTGTTTCTGGAGCAGACGTCGGTTACGAGAATCCTCATTGCTTTGGTGAGTGACGGTTCCGCCGTTCCCGCTTTATACTTGCGCCAAGAATTAAGTCAGTTTTCATGTTTTCAAGCAGGAAACTGCGCAAGTGGCTTATTCTGCAGCTGTAAAAAAGTGACGAGGTATCTGCTATCATTCCCAGGTCCAACTGAGGCTTCATAAACGACCCCGCCCCGGTTCAGCTCCGATGCATTTGTTGACCAATTCTTTCTTAGCTGACCTTGCGCAGTCTCATATGAGACCACTTTAGGCGCCCTTCTGGAATGTTTGCTCACCCAGCAACGACTTGCGCACTGACATACCTAAAACTAGAAGCCGATAAATGGAAAGTAAGCCTAAATGGCCAAAAGCCGCACCAAGCTGGCTAATGAAGAAAAATGCTGCCTAACTTAAGTGGATCATTTTGCCGCAGGTTTCTTCTTGTCACCTACCACGTAGTTTCATTCTTGTTCCCCCAAAAAACCAATGAACCAACATTGTAACTATCGTGTAATGCACAACAACGGTATTTATGAAGAATTCGGTAAGCATATCTGTACATCTGTTCACATGTATCATACCGCTGGGCTACGCTGAATGCTTCTGTGCCCGCCGTCAGTTCATCTCTAGGGCGTTCTCGGGAAAATATCATCTAGAATAGCATACCAAATTATACTCCTTTGCGACAAAACCGCTCAACTAAGCGCACAAGTTCAACCTCCTTTTCGTCCCTTGTTTTTTTATTATAAACGTCAGCTGGAACACCTTTCAAACTCTGTCTTCCACTTAGAGTTTCAAACCAACACTAAATTTCTATTTCCGACTAACCACTGGATGTTGCATATGCAGTCCGAGCACGTGAGTAGTGCAAATTTTTCACCGGGCTGCACCAAAATACTGCCTCTTGACTATCGGGCAGCCACCGCCATTATGCCGCCCTAAGCGATATTGCGCACCATGGAATTCTTAATGGTCTCTGGGCCATAATTTGCTACTCCGTTCCGAAACCCGCTTAGGAAACTAAAAGACCTGCTCCACTTCCAAAACTACCACGAACACCCGTGGACATAAAAACCCGGCTCTTGGAATCATAACTAAAATCTGAAAAAAAACGCATCATTGTTGGGCTGCTGACTCGCAAAACTGCTTAATTATTCTGTACTGCGTACAATTTCTAGCATCTACCTATCCAGGACACAAAAAACATAGCAATACCTTGAAATAGGCTGCAGTCGTTGGCCCACACATGAATAACTAAAAGGTCTACATCGTTCACATATCCAGTACGAACACTTTTTCATTATATATGTTTAGAGAATGCAACGCACAAATTCTTCATCATTTATTCCCTACTCTCTTTGTCTCGTACATGACCGGTCGTTTTCCACAACATCCGCATGGACTTACCTATTGGACAAAAATTTGGCATTCGTCCTGTTTCGCAATCATGGTTGATCCAGACA
Organism: Fasciolopsis buskii; assembly: GCA_008360955.1. Taxonomy (NCBI): domain Eukaryota; kingdom Metazoa; phylum Platyhelminthes; class Trematoda; order Plagiorchiida; family Fasciolidae; genus Fasciolopsis; species Fasciolopsis buskii. The sequence goes on along the minus strand of LUCM01011138.1, from coordinate 955 downwards.
ACTCCCTATGCGAAGAAAATCTTTCGGAGCGTAGTCGGACAAACTTAGAAAGTGTAATCTTAGCTATCATTCGGCCGCTCTAGGAGAACATCTTAACCACGGTGTCTCTGGGAAACTCACAAAATATTGAACATGGAGAGCTTGGTAACATTCTCTGGGCGTTTGATAGGAACGTGTAACAGGAAATCGGAAGCGTTGATCTAACCCATTGTAAGGGAGGTTTACCAGGAACGTTGCTTGCAATAGTGCTCGCGGCATTGTTAGTTCGTCTGAAGACCTTGGGTTTGATGGAATCCAAGTGAAGCCTGGCTTTGTTTAGGCCGTGAGAGCCGATTGATTTAATCAGCACAGAAATGAGGGTCTGGGTCGAAATTTTTGGCATGGCATCCGCCATCGCTTTTACTTTGCTGGACAGATCACCGGTCGTTCGCTGAAGGTAGGGAACCTTACCCTTGGGCGCATTGCAAACTACTACCAGGACTACCCTGTAGTGTCACATATCAACAGGCACTTACGATTTCTGCGGTACATCGTTCCTCGCTGTGAGTTGTTCTCGCTGTTATCCTTTGCAATTTAGAGTGTTATTAGAGTGTTATTGTAGTACTTTTAGCATAATTAGAACCGTTTTCCTCGTTGAAATATTTCCTAAATTTTTTTGACCATTAACCTCTAACCTCATTCCTCGCTGACCTTTTTATCTATATTTGCCTCAAGCCTGGACCGCCACATATTCATCTCCCGCCTGGACCTATACTAAAGGTCCTTATGCTGCTAACCACTTATTCTACTCGTCTATCGATCTACTTTTAAGAGCAATTTTACCAATTGGCCTGTCTATTTATCTTCTCATCTTTACGCTCCCGTAGTTTTTGACACTATCACGTTGTCTGTTGCCAAACGTTTTACAGCCTCTCATAGCCATTTCTGACGTCCTTGAATTTATAAGACCCGTACG
>LUCM01011134.1:65943-89701 GCA_008360955.1 Fasciolopsis buskii | reverse complement strand
CTTGCGCACCTGATTAGCGTTCTTGACGAAGCAAACGGTTAGAATGACAAGGGGCGAAAGAGCAGAAGTTTGCTATCTGGACGTTCGGTAGGGCCTTTGTTCCAAATGAACAAGAAGTGAAGACCTGCGGGGGATCAGAAGGTAAGTAAACTGAAGTAGTACAACAATTTCGCAGGTAGAACTGGCCAGTGTGGAAGATCGAGAAGTTGTCTATCGGCAGAGGATCTCTACACAGCGGACTGCCTCAGGGGTCGGTCTTGGGGCCACTGATCCTCTTTAATTACGAAAGACAATTCCAAGGTTGGAAAATCTCGTGCCTTCATGTTGCCGATGACATAAATTACGGACAAGTAAAAGTTATGACTATCGAGGATCCGGATAATGTTTACAGTATCGCGTTGCCGTTAGCGGGTTTTCAGGTAAACTTGAACAAATGTCAGCTTTTCATGGAAACAGAAACAAATTCCCCTAGCAGTGGGTCCACCTGGGCCTTAGGTCGCGATGGGACAAAGTCACTAGGCAAGAGACCTCGGGATAGTCGTGAGTGTGGACTTCAAACCTAGTGTGCAATGTCAGAAGGTGGCCACGAACGCAAGGTATGCCCTAAGCCAACCTAAGAGGACAGTGCGAGAACACGTAACCACCGGGTAAAGGAGCAAATCGTTTGCCACACGAGTGGTGAATGGCCGGAAGAAGCTACCGGAGGAGGTGGTCGAGGTGGGTTCAGTGCACGGATTCAAAGGGAGACTAGACATGGCATGGCTGGTTGTGTTTGGAGAGGACAGGGTGCGAAATGTTGGACTGAGAAGATTGTTGGGAGGAAAGCACCTCATTAATTATTTCCCCTTTGTAGGAACTGAAAAAGGTTTTCCAACTTACTCTTGCCGAAGCCTCGTCAGATCCAAAGAGCTCCCGGTGCAAGAACCTGGGTGATCACGAATCTCGCCCTGTAGCCCTGCAATCTAACTGGAATTGCAATTGGCGATTTGCCCCAAAGTGCACGGGGGCCTGAGATGAGCAGGAATCGGCGAAATTCATTCGCCCTCCATAAGTCCAGTTGCAACAACGTCTCCACATAACCGCTAAAAGTGACATTAAATATATACCTTTGGTAGCCTTCCAGCGGCTGATCAAAAGTATGAAGATGAAATGCTACAAATGCGAATCGCACCATAAAGCCACCTCCCCACCAACTAACGCTCAAACGTTTCACGGTACCCCAAGAAAATTGATCCATGTTGTCGATAAGAAACTATCTTATCAACATCACAGGAACAAATATTATCAGCGAGTGCCAAACAGTGATTCGAACTGAAGCCGCTTCTGTACATACTCCAAAAATAACGCACATACTACGCTTTCTTACGTGCTTCGAAGCGCTCGTGCAGGTGCTTACGATGCAAAGCTATGCAAAACAATCTGAAAGTTTTGCCAGTGGCCTACAAGCGTATGTCGTTTTTTAAATGAAATTTCAGCTCAGTTGCCGCATTTCCCTAAATTCTAGCACATCCATGTTTGTAGCTGCTATCGAAAGTTTATATCAAAAACACTGGTAAGCTTAGTGTTTACGGTGTGTTAGGAAGTCAGGTCTTTGGACAGTTGAAAACTATCACCAGTAATCTTCCACCCGAGGGTGCCAGGAACAGGTGCAATGTGCTTCCCAAAACCTATCCAGTAAACTTTTAGTTTAGAAGTGAAAGTACACTTCATTGAAAGGTTGAGGCCTCCGTCGTATGCAGTAGTTCCAGTAATGTTCTTTGATCGATAGGGTCTTTGCAAGCCACACAACATTTTGTCAACTGTCCCCATAGCGGTTTTGTTTAAACGGCTATCTCTCGTGTCGCAAATCATGCCGGAATAGTTCCTCTTGCTGAAGAATTCGATTTGCTTTTTTCAACAGCTGAAACTGAAATATCAAGCGTAAACACAGGCACTTCATATTTCGACGGGAAAACCCAATGTTTTTAAAATCCTCATCATCTAGTTCACCGACTCACGTTTTTGGCAAACAATGAACGGGAAACTTCATCAGCTTTCGGAAATGTAAAAGCAGGATCAATGTATTTGGAACATCATCTATAACCTTTGGTGGTGTTTACTTAGTCCAGGAATTCCGTTTGCAATTATTTGTCTCTTCATGACTTCCAAGTGTGGTGCGAAGATACCAGAACAGATGAGATTTATTAGATTACGTGAATACTGAAGAAACAAGGGGAAATACATCTGTATAAATTAAATTAGTCACCCCCATTATGGTGTACAGATGAAGGCAAATAAAACGTTGTGGCACTACTACGTTTGTAGTGTACCGAGACTGCTCGCCCAGGGGAGGATATGCTTAGGTCTGAAGGGCAGGAAAGAGAAACCCTTGCGAGCCAGAATTCCGTAAGTGAGGAGGTCGACGCGGTAAACTTACTAAGTGCCAGTACAAATCTTACGCTACACTCTCGAACCTATCAGTAAAGCGCCAAGGCGATTTCGGTTGACTGAAACAAACATGGGGCCAGCAGCATCAAAATGCAACTTACGTATTGATTATCGAAGTTTTTCAGCGAAAAACAAGATATTTTGATAGTAAAAGGTTAGAAGCAGTGCTATTGCTTAATCTTTTGGACCATAATATGGTTATTTCTGGTCTTGAAGAAAATCTTGGGTAAAATTTGCGTTCAGACAATGATGTTTGCTTAATTTAGCAACTGAAAGCTTTTTAAATGAGAACTGATTAGGTATGCTCTTTTGAGAGAGATAAGGTATAGTCGAATGTCCCCTATGTAGCCTGGCGTGCTACTCCCTCACGGCTAAAGATCTTGTGAGGTGCAGCAGTAGTGAAATTCGGGTCAAGCAACGTAGAAGAATAAATCTTTGACCATCTGCCATACCAATCAACTATTATGAAAGTGCAGTATACATCCAACTAGTAGTTTTCGTGAACACGTCGTCAGGCCACACAAGGGGAAGATCAAGGAGTCTGTTAAGAAAGCTGAGTGAATTTTGTTTGCACAGTAATTTCGAGGTTTGGCGATCTACCATATATCGACATCGGGTTCAGTCGGCAGAACGCCAATTTTCTCGAGGAATTGCCTTCTTATGACACGCTTGAAGCAGGAGTGTAGTAAAAGGGGCATACTGCTTATCCCTAAGAAACCAAAACACGATGGAGAGAGACCGTCGACCGGGGCCCTGGAGCCTGAAGCGGCGTAAAACGACAAAAATTCTCAATGGGTCAGGCATGGTAAGTCTAGATCTTCTAGATCCTCTAGACCCAAACAAAAAAGCACAAATATGAGATTGTTGAGACCCACCATAGAAATATCATCCTTGACCGTGTAAATTTCAAAAAAACGTCGCGTGGCATCGGCCTCCCAACCATTGCAAATATGAGAGATCACAGGGCAGTATCTCTGGGTTTCGCTAATTAAATCGAGTGGCCCGGTAGGAAGTACCCGCGAAGGTAAACAGTTACCGAAAGAAGCCTCTTTATAGACAATCCGTGGAAACAGGAAATTTTCGTGGAGAGTTGATTCAAGTTTCCGGTTCTGGACGTCGCGGGAATATGCATCAAGTGAAATGTTCCTTTGATGGACCATCACCGCAAAGGATTTCGCCAAAGAACCATGGGCAGCGTAGATGAAAAATAGTTGTATGGTCGTGTAACAGCTAGAGCTTCGCTTTTAACGAGAACATTCCTTCTTTGCAGGACAAAGAATGCGGGAAATGCAAAACACCGGGTAAGCATTTCGCTCTAATTAGGATTCGGTGACAGTGAATGTATCAGAAACGACCATCGACATCATTTTTGGCGAAAATGCATGCCAAACAGCCCTGGCCGACAGAAACTCTACTACCCGATGTATAACATATCCACCTACACAATTCCAAACAGATGATAAATGTGAATAAACATCAAAGAGGACTGAGGGATAGAGGAAATACACGGAGTAAATCATGGGTATTACTAAAAGAAACCAAATAAAGAACAATCAGTATGCAGGGATTTGAGCCATGGTGCACGGAATAAAGCCGACTAAAGGATAGGATTTTATCGATAGCCACGCCGGTCTATCGGACAGGCTATGCATGTCAAGTTTTGAAGGGGAAACAAATTTATCGGGATCAGCAGATTACTCAAGCAAGTAAAGTAAATGTGTATCATGTACTTCTTGTGGCTGCATGCACAATGATATCACCCTGGTAAGTAGAAACAACACCTAGATCAGAAACGGTAGTATTCACTGTGTCCTGAAAAATTGGACAGGATTAATTGGGGCCAAATGCTAAATATCACACTAAAATAGTCCAAAGAGTCTCTATTGTGGTTGATTCAATTGCTTTGTCATTGATAGGCATTCGTAATAATGCATCTCGAAAATCGAGCTTAGGGACGAATTTCGGCCCATGAAATCGCTGGAGGGTATCACCGACTTAGGTGTTGAGGAACTTGTCCGTTTAACGAATTTTTTCATCGCAGTCCAATAGACACCTCAAATTTTCAGGTCCTTCTTTCACTCTTCAGTAGTATGATAATGGGCTTGTTTCAAGGTAAGAACTTATTGATGTGAAGACTCCGTTGTTTGCCGATTACCTTTTTGTGTGCTTAAGTGGTTACCGTAAACCAAATGGAAAGTTTCAGCATTTCGCGAAAATTGGGGACTCCGAAACCTCCACAGTATCCGGTTATATCCTGATATCACCCGTTGCTCTAAAGCAATCTGCATTAAACTTCTAAAGTTCTGAATTGTGAGCCAATGTAAGATGACAAAATGTCAAAAACTTCGTGCAGTTAAGATCATTGCTGGAAACCGGAGAGTCATTGGCATGATAAGGGCAATACTGAGTGCTACAACTCGCGTCCGATAGAAGTGCGCATGGCCCCAAAATGGGTAGTTCGTGCGCAGTGAAACCCTTGGTAGATTTACCACCAGTCTCAATGCAAACAGAATGCACGGGAAGCTGGATTAGGAAGTTACAAATAAAAGTAACAACAATGTTAGTGTCAAACGAGTGTCGCATATATTCGTTGGTATATCCGTGTGATGGACAAGCTAAGCCAATTAAATGACATATACACCGGGAAAGTGCGGTTATTCAGATGTGGTGTGCTTGACTGGAGAACAAATGGTAATGACTAACAAAAGAAACCGAAATGTAGAGGAACTGGTCGCATTAGAACCAGCATAGTTCGTGAAATGAGCAAACACACTGTACGTGATCAAGATTACCGCATACGATGCATCTTGAACTGTGAAATCAACAAGTGAGATGAGGGCTCTAAACTCTGCAGGATTTGCAGGCATTTCATCTTTATATGTTACAACTAAATTGATGATGTACTTGTGGCGTTCGTAATCTGATGCAACCTTTCCGAAGAACTCATCAGGCGTTGCGCAACAGTCTCGGTTCTTCACAAATAGTAGTACTGACGTGCTAGGATCGTTTGCATGAGAATTTCGCCCACTGGAATGCACAATTTGGGGCTAGAAGATGCTTCAGCATTTCTGAGTGATTTATTCCTGGAACCAATCGATCTTGCAACTGTACTTGCAAATGATCACGGAAATCACAGCAGGTCTTCTAAGACTGCAGTGGTATGATAAATATATGAACTAATTAGCCATCCTGGCACACCACGGAATGAAATGCGACACGCTTGGCAGCTTCGTAACTGTCAAATTTGAATTGTCGGAAAAGTATTTCTTTCGCCGTTTTGTACGTCATGTCAATGGGTACATTAGGACTAGACCATTACCTTACCAAAGATAAGCATCTCTTCCGACGAGACATAAAAAAGGAAAACGTTTAGTTTCAGGATCAAGGCAGTTATTTGTAAAACACCAGGCCCCATAATGACCCATGTAATCTTCGATCTCTTGCGGACTTAAATTCATATCGAAGGTCTCCAATATGCATCGACCCATTAATAATTTTGACCGCGACGCCAGTTGTGGCGTACTCGGATATCGATAAATCGAGAATAAGTAGCGTTGACGAGAACGAAATCAGACGGAAGCTTATAACATCCGAGAAAAACGAAGCCCACAACAAACGCCAACGGAACTGCCTTCTTTGCTATTCGAGGTACAGTCGGTCATTGACTTATTAAAGCAACGTTTACTATGTGAGCATTTACACATCACAATTTCAAAAACCGGGAAAACCTTGGGGCAGCACCTGTTCCCGTCGCCATAGGACGACGTATCCCAATCCCATTCACGTTGATCTCTGATTCACAAAAATGCTGAATTACGACATCATGACAACAACAGCAAAATGTTCATCATTGAGTGGTGTTTATTCCACGGACCAAACCGCGTTCAGTAAAAGAAACTGGCGCATCCACGATGTTGTTTATCTTGTTTTACGAAACTTTTGGCTGGAGCATTTGCAACACCACTGCGGACCTTGACGTCAAGCAGCTTTTCAGTGTCAAAACCCCCAACTCCGTTGACTAACGTCAGCTACACGAGCCAGTCCACCGATGCAATATTTCATTCATCTAACCGGTTGATCGAGTTGCCGCTTCCGCCAATCTTTCAACTGTTGACTACCTGACATAACAGCGTACAATGAGGCAGTCGTCCTGTCTGCTTGCACAAAACATGTTCAAAACCACTTCATTCCATTCCAATTCAGCCGCGGTTCCTAAGACTGGACCAAAGGAAGTGGACCTTACGCTTTATCTCTGACTTGATGGGAAAACCCTCCCATCTATTAATAGTATGAAGACAATGGATTTCAAACATTGAAAGTTTTCGCACATCTGCGCTCAAGGTTATGATTCTGAGCCATATAACAGGGATGACCTAACTACACTTGTGTTACAGCGATATTTGATCGACAACCGAATGTTACGCACTCCACAAATGTCTCAAACTGGTGAATATCAAACGAGCTTTTTTGAATGCGCGAAAATGCTTCATCCGATATATGACCACCAGCTGAGAAGCAGACACCGAGGTTACCTCACTCAGTAAACAGGACCCGGCTTCGAGCCATTTTTTAATCAGAAGGTCCAAACGTCATCCCAGTCAAACTCGACACCATCGTCTACACGACCCAGGGAAAACCTGAAACGTGCACAGGTTTTCATTCCGTAGCATAAAGTTGAAACTCATACAGAAGAGCCATCTGCCCGATGATCTCCATTTGCATAATGGGCGGAAGCGGAATGCTCACCGTTGCATTGCATTCCGTTCTCCCCCAAATCTCTAACCGATTTTGCTAAGAATGAATCAGTGAGTCGCGATCATAAATTTGTTTCTCTCCGGAATCGCTGTGATCCACTGGCTCCCTGGTTCAATTAAATGGTGCAGCATCGTGTCGTATCGCCTTCTTTTCGCTTTGCCTAACGATAACCAAATCCGCCTCTTGCCAATGCAAAAATAATGAAGTATGTTATAACTCCACCACCAACAACAACCAACCTATATTACTTCTTGAGATTGCATATCAACTTGAATATTGTAAATGAAGTTTTACGATTAATTTTTACCGTAAAAATGAAGAAAATAGTTCACAGGAGTTCAAATTAAATGTCAACGTCTAAGCACTTGTGGACTCTTTTGATGAGCTTTCAAGAGTACTCTACCCATCCCGTGTCGGAATGTGTCCGAAAGCTACTTGATTGTTTCCCTTCGGTTTCCGAAGTGTTCGTGACTGAGATGTGTAGAATATGCTTTTCAGTCGATGCCACAGTTCAACCGGGTAAGATCTGGAGATCTCGATGATCACGCAATCGCCCCGCCTCTTCAGATGAACAGACCAGGAAAATGCTCATCTAACCGCAACCGAACGGGCTTTGGGAAGTGAGCCGGAGCTCCATCCCGGTGAAAGTACGTGTGGTTGCTTTTGTAATCTAATAATGACAAGTATTGCGAAAGAAGCTGCGATTATCTTGAAGTGTTCACAGTGTCAGGAAAAAATATGGTCCGATAGCGATTGTAGTGTACAGTCCGAAACATACGATTACTTTTGGTTTGAAAAAGTGATGGGTATCAAATACAACTGACGGATTGTTTTGTACCCAGTAGACTCGGCTTTTGCGATTCACTCCATCATGAAAATGGAATACAGATCCGTCTGGAAAGGTAATATATCCACATAAAGTGAGCTGCGTTTTGAGTGAGTCAAGAAACCACTCGCAAAAGGACCCACGTTCTTCATCGTCTTCATCTTTCAATGCAACTTAAAAGAACAAAGGGTTAGGCGATAAAAATACCTTTTTCAAAAGAAGTGCCTGTAAAAAGTTGTGCTAACTTTCTAGTAAAGATGTGAGGACTTGTTTGAATAAAATTTTGTAAGGCAACTTCAAGTTTTTCAGTTACCACCGGTCTGCGGATTACTGGACGACACCTGCAATGAACGGAGCCCAATTTCACGAAGCAGACCTTCAATCTCTTCCTAGTGGATGGTCAAAGTCTCTTTATTTCAGGATATAACGGTCTGAACTCGTCACTTGATAAACTGCAACCGGACGACCCAAGATCAACACAGCTTTGTCAATCAACGTTAGGCTCCTAGCGAAGACCACCTGAGAAAGAAATAACCCATTCGAGTGCCGTAAAAAGCACTGACCATAGAAATATTGCATGCATTGCATCCACTTAACGTTCTCATGATGGCCTAAATTTTTAACGGGTAAGTTCACCTTATCTCGCCCGTTTGAACCCCGATTTCGCTTAGAACCTTCATTCACTGGCCCGTGAATGGTCATAATGGAAGCAGCTCAGCCTGGACCACTCGCCTGCTCAAGTGAAAATTACGGTCATCGTTTTCGAGGCCTGACCAAATCCCATGTTTTTCGGACGCAGCTAGGCCTCGTTGAACTTACATAAGACGACATGACTAAGCTGGGGATTGTCGAGCCCGTGTGATAGAAATAAGTAAAGTCAGCATCTGTACATCTTTACATAGGAATGGGAGATACAGTATTTTCGTTTTTCCCCAATTTCAAACCGTCTGAGTTATCTTCGGGCACCGAGCAAGTCAGTGACACACTGCACTTCGACTGAATCGTTTCACCAAAGCCCCGATCAATTCATCTACAAAAAGTCACATGCGCTCATCCTAGGTCTCCAAAGCTGTGGCATACGGTCGAACTGAAATTGCTATGGTTGCCAATAGGAGGGCTGGATGCTTGGTCGCAGCCAAGGCAACAATTGGGTGCTAGCCAGAGTAGCCCAGATAGTACAACCGTCATCCGAAAGGCACTTCGCGATCAACCGGGTAAACCATTAGAAACAATTGTGTACGGCCAGGCGAGTGGCAAATTAGACGAAGACGAATACCACTACTTTTACGCAAATTTCTCCATTTGAGTATGCCCACAGCGCTACCTCTTATACAGGGTAAGTATATAAAATGCGATTTACCGGCCATTAAAAACCTGGTCAAAAATTCAGCGGATGCCAGGTAGCGCATTTTCTCCACCCAGTTGAAAAGTCGATTGAGATAAATGTCAACCACACATTAAGAAATGAAAGAATTATTGTACTTTCGCGACCCACAAATCGATCGATCGTCTTGACCACCTGTGGATAAAAAAGAAAAAGCAGGAGGTTGACGAAAGGAGACAAAATCCGCATAGCTGCAAAAGAAAACGGTAAGCAGTCAAACAACAATAGCAATACGAATAACAGAGATAAACAGCACTATTAAATAATAAAAACGAAGTCGTATGCAGCAACATTCAGCTGGAATGGCCGTCAGTTCGTCGCCACTATAGAATGGTGCTCTTGTCTGTCTATCATCCACTCTCCCAAACAGTTTCACCTAACGCACACAACGAACTGTTACTCCTCTGAAGCTGTCTGTTGACACTCGTGAAATGAAATGAAGACTCTTCCGCCCCATCGGCCATTTACAACAGCGCGTAATTTCGTGGCAACCAGATACTGGCGCCCGAGTAATCCTCATCTTCACCGGTGGCGAAAAGCAAATTAAGACACCTGACATTACTTAGTTATTGTCCATGTACGCATGAGAATTTTCATTTTTAACGTCCCACTTCGTTTCGATTAGTTGCATCATCATGTGTACCTGAGAGAATTAAAAATGTCACATAGAACATTAGTTCTTCGTTCGATATCATTTATGGCTCATACCCTGACGATTGCCGTCTCTCCATCTTAGTCCGCTTTCGGTAGCATGTCCTTTGGTTGTATTAGCAGAGATACGAATATAGGTATATGCAAATTGATATACTCTAATGTGCGGATAGGTGGACACCGTAATACGGATTGGCGAATCTATGGGGACTTTTAAAATGTGTACAGTTGCGCAAACCGATGGTTGTAGATGTCCGTAAATTCTCACATGACCTACGCATATTTTACGCTAGCACCACTATTTGGAATAGACACAGCGGTGGTGTCCCCTGTCGACTGTTAGACTATGCCATGGAATCACGAATGATCGGCTTCGAGCTGTTGTAGGATTAAGGATACAATGGTTCTTGTCTGCTGGTTCTGACTTGGCTGTGATTCTATCATTCAGCTCGAGGGAGGTTCGCAAGTATCTCAAGTGATCGAACGCAGTGGCTTTTTGTATACCTATAATCGAAGTATCACTTAGTCCGGTTTTGTGTATGGGGATAAACGGTACATGATAAGCTCTATCGGACGGGCTATGGTCCCGCATATTTAGCAACTCATGGATGGATATAAGCGACAAAACTCGCTGACTTCAGTGGGATTCGAAACCACGCAAGCTATTCATACGTGACCACCGAGCAGTCTGTCTGCCCAGTTTCAACGCCACAGTGAGTAGTGTTCGGAAAGTTGTTACATTCGAGTACGCACTGGTAGTGTGAAAGTTTTGCAACGCAACAGTTTTAGTTGAATGAAATGTCTGAATGCCAGTTGGCGCAGCTTCTTAGCTCAGGAGATGGTCATTAAAAGAAATAAATTGGTGTACCCACATCATGCAGTACCATATTAAAGTTACAGTGGTCTCAGGATTGGATAGTTTCTAAGGCCAACAGACCACGGTGATTCGTGTGTCATACTAATCAATGGTTCTCACGAAGTACGTCATCCCTCTGGGGTCATAATTCGACGTGGCCTCTTCAGATCACAGAGTATATGCCGTAACGATCGGAAAGATTAAATCACGGTCTGAGCAAAGCCTGCTCTGTAAATCAACAATTGATCTACCAAACGATGGAGCACACTCGTTCTAGATAGCATGTTAGAGTATCATGGTGATATGTAGCCTGAAAACCAAGTTGAAAACGAATTTGATTCATGGAATTTCTGTTCATGAATATGGCGGCGTTCAGAAGCCCCGTTGAACATTCACTAAATCATGCAGCCTCAGCTACAGAAACACCGATAGGTGCAAACTATTGCAATGATCAGTGTGACTCCTCGGCAAAAGCCACATTTTCATTGACAAGATGCCCAGTTTATTTACAGCTGGTTTTCGTTACCCTTATTTCAGACTTCATACTATAAAATATGGAGCCGTGGATTGCAAGCTTATTGGTAAAAGTGTGGAAAAAATCAGCATTTACTCGGAAGGGAGTATGCATTTCAATTGAACAAAGCAGCACAGAAGATCACCGAGGAGACTGAATACAAAGGAACATAGCTTACTGAAGCGCATCCTGGGAAGATGAAACGGTCGTCCGTCTCATATCTGGGCGCTAGACACCACCAAATAAGGCAAAGTTCACACGTTCTCACAACAGTGGGGTACGTGTACGAAAGAGCAGAAGCAACATGGCGGCTGCCCAAACAAGTGTTGCGGAAACGAGTAGTATTGAGACATAAGCATGTATAATGTATAAATGATCTGTGGCGTAACAGGGATGAAGTTTCGAGCATACCGGTGAGATAAGAACTTTGGTGGCAGGCAAACTGCGCACAAACGTTCAAGTCAAGGCAAACGCGTACAGTGCGTCCGAATACAAATGTGGATCTGTGTGCATGAGACCCTATCAAGAAGGACTCTGATGACAATCGAAAGAGTTAGATTTACAATCAACCAACATGTCTGCATGAATCAGATAACAGTTATGGAATCGAACGCATTAGAGATCACGTGAGCTTGTTCACTGTTCTCCCCGTCGCCGGATGATCTTCAGCTGTGTATATTCGTAACGGTTGTTCGTAGGTTCGTTTCACGGAAGTCGGACCGAATGAACTGGTTAGGTCCGAATAGGAAGGTGGTAGAGTGGGACCATATGTCAATGCAGGCATTTCCGTAGACTTATCCTGTGATGGTAATTCCCTGAAATACAAAAACAAGAAACTACCTGACGGGGCGTATCAAATCGCATGGGTCAAATAACGCGGAACAATATCGCTTCGGTCGTAAACGATAAAACCTCGGTCTAACAGGCGGACAAGCTGGATTAGTCAGTCCCCAACTGTAAATAAACGACCCGACTAGGAATAGAAACAAGGCTGCGATTCGCGGGGCCGACATCTGGGTTCCGTATATTGCGGGAATTTTTGTAAGGAAATACAGTTCTAGTATCATTAGGACGATAGCTTAGTGTCAACAGAAGGATGACAATACCCATAAATTAAAGTCACGATCGTCCACAAAAAAGGCCAATCGGAACGGTACATCTCCTGGAGGTGAATTATTCTGAGCACAGCAATACTTTGCATAAACCGAACATGAACTTTTCAAGGTTTGCAGGACTCAAGCAACACATACCATGCCACGACGTGTTTCAATGGTATCATAGTGTCTTCAGGCCCAACGGAAAACTATGCAGGAACACAAGTGTTTGTCGGGTAACTGAGTGAAAAAGCATCTTCTAGTAGATTACCGTGCTTTTTTGGAACATTTACATCTTTGGCCTTCTCCAGCCACTTCGCTCTCAACTGTGGACCCACAAAGCATTACTGGCCGCATCCCAGTAAACCACTTGACACGCGGGCCAAACTAGATTGGAAATAACCATTATCTAAAAACATCGGTGAGGTGGTGTCCATCATTATGCGTTAGACAAGACCTACTAGACACGAATGAACTCAGTTTGACCAATAGGACCGCATAGATCCCTGGTTTTAGTCACATCCAGTGAATGGAAATAAGCTCCTAGACTGCCACCCGCGGTCACACACTAAGATCACATTGAACGTATTGGGCGTCTCTGATTGGTGAAACTTTATTCGAGAGAACTATGAACCGCTCGAATAATCGCCGATTCCTGACACATGAACCTCCTGTTGCTCGACAGATGGCATTGGTTGCGCCCAGGCTAGGAACAAAATCCGGGACTCTAGTCGGTTCACTAACTCCAAAACTCCATGTATTAACTTGAATATAACCAACTCAGGGTTTCGTAGGATTTAGCCTTATAAAGGTAATGTTAATTTCTACCACCCAGCGGCGATAGTCATCTGGTGATGAGAATACCTTTTCGCGGAATTGGTTGGATCTAATTGTGTTCCTCAATTCTTAGTTTGATGACTGTTTAAATTCTCTATCAGTAATAATTTTGACTATTGATGTATCTCTCGTGCATCTGCTGTCGCATGTATATAACCGGAAAGCTACACATATATATATATATATATATATATATATATATATATATAAAGCACGGTAATCCACTAGAAGATGCTCGTTCATTCAGTTACCCGACAAACACTTATGTTCCTGCATAGTTTTCCGTTGGGCTTGAAGACACTATTCCCCGCTAATATGCATTTATTAAAAAGGATTAGGATACAGCAACATCGGCCATGCGCCTCGATCTGTATTGGAACGAACCAATTTTGACGAGATTCCCAGAAAATCAACCAATGGCTATATTTTCGAACGAGTGTCGAATGGTATGAGTAAATTCAATCTCCATCCCGATTCCCGATTCATCGAAGATGCTACTACTGTAGACTACAAAATTTCTAGACTACATGAGATGTCAAAACATTTCGTCCAGGAAACGTAATACTCCTTGTGCATCGTAATCACCCTGAAAAATCACATCAATCGTCTTCGAAAACCCAAAGCAAAATGCAATTCAGTGCTATGAGGTTCACTAACCCTCATTTTGCGAGACGATCTGTTTCCGTAAATTGTATATCCGGCTCCTCGTGCGGCAATGAGTCCCATTCATCGCGGGATACTAAGCTTTAATATACATTTTTATGGTACCGAGCAATTCCACTGTCGCGTTACTCGCTAACTAGCTTTAACAAAACAGGAATGTCACTTGATCACAATTCGACAAACTGTTCGGACCCAACGATTTTAGCGGTCTACTTTCGATAACTAAAAAGCATCACGAGAATAGATCTAATTCAATGAGCAATGGCAATGGTGATTCGCACGGCCTGGAATACATAAATTTGTACCATATTAGCCATCAACTGGTTGACCAGATGGTGGTTATTTTTACCAAACTAAAATCAGAATCTTAGTTGTCGAAGATGTAAGCCAATCCTCAAAGTTTATGAAGCGTATCGACCGTAAATTCCGGTGCATAAAGCATGCACGCATCTGCGCTTATTGCAACGCAGACAAGGGTGAGATGTTCTGGGGACGCCTCAGCCGGAGGTTGCGGTTAGCGGAATCAGGTAAACGCGAGCATTCCCTAAGGGCAGCAGAACAGAAGGGCAAAATCAGTGTCCGGGAATTAATAGTCTCAACTCACGGGGTTTTCTAGACTATATTTGTGAAATATTTCATTCCTGGCCTATCCGAAGCAAACCGAGCCTGCGTGTTCTAATGAACATTTCTCACCTTGATCTGATGGGACCTTGTTCCGCTGAGACTCGAGTGTCAGACATCGTGTTTACTTGAAATTGATGGAGTTGAACATAGAAATAAATTTTTGGATATGCGAGTGAATGAAAGGAAACGAAAGTATTCACGAAAGACGGGAAATAGGGATAAGTGAAAGTAAACTTAAACGACGCATCAGTAGTAGCCAGAGCAACTGCACATAGGGTTGCATGAACCTAGTGGACATGAGTGTAATCTCATGATGTCAAAGAACCAGTGAACCGGCAATCATGATATTTCGTGTTTAAATGAGCCAGATGACGGTGGATTACCGTCTAGTGGGGAAGAGAATGGCGGTAATAAATGTCTAACCTGCTTGACTATGGCATGAGTTTGTACGACATTCTGATGCTACGATCAACGTGCGACCATGTGACCATGCGATGAAAATACCTCTGGAAAACTCACCGTAAAGATCCCGCCCGATAAGACTGCAGCTCCTCGGGGGTCAATATTTTGCATGGTTCATCAGCATCTCTGTAATGAAGCAGAGTGTGGATGCTATAAGAATTACCAAACTTAGGTAAGTGTGAAGGGGAATGCAATCCCAGAAGTCGAAATGGAGCAACGAACCAGTTATGGCAAACTCCGCCCTTGAACATGTCGCGTCCATGGGCTTTAAAAATCATGTTATAATCATCGCCTTAAAAGATTTTATTACTTCCATTTCCTTGAAAGATCATACTTTCTCAAGACATCAATCGCTTGACTAAAATGAAGTGCGTAGCACAAACAATGCTCTTCTTCTTGGCTCAAACTGTACCTATCACTATGCTGGTCTTTTGCATATTTCAGCTTTCCAATGGCACTATGTTGATTTCCTGGTTTGCATCAGATATTTCCTTCACACCAGCGCATCACCTTTCACCGCATAAAGGGCATATTCTCCAACATCCGAATACTGTAGTCTAGTGTGGGATGGAACTATGTCCGTTTGTCTCCATTTCCATCAGATTCCGTAAATAGGATTCGACTGTTTCTCTTCATCAGACTCAGTGAAAAGTCATCTGACTTGTGGATAACCCTTCTCTGACGTTCACACGTTTGCAGTCACTGGCCCATCCTCAGCGGTTGTTTCGCTATGCCTCTTCTGCCAATACTGTTTTGGTATCTATCCTTCGGAGCATATCTCACCATTTTCTCTTCCTGTTAGCTTCTACCACCCATCCCTCCGATGGTGGCCAGTCACACTTGTCAAGGTTATCTTACTAGATGTCGAACTTCTGTCATTTTAATCCGGACTTTAAAACCTTAGAACACTCTCGCTTTCTCCCTTCCCAATCACATTTTTCCTATCTTCAAAAGCACAATCAATAAACTGTCTCTTACTTGGATGCTTCACTACACCCTTTCGAAGCGTCTTTTGAGCATGGAGTTTACTCGTTACATGATGCCTCATTGTGCAATAAAAAGCAACTGCACATTACTCGGCACGTCACCGGATCGTGAGCAGCAGCAGAAATGGTGGTCAACGGTGAACAGGATGAGCCTTAGATTATGCGATGTGTTCGACCGTAGCCAGCTCCAATCAATGGTTCTTCTCCCATTCCCCCCCCCCAAAAGAGGTTGGTGGGATAAATCACAGAAGACCAACTCATTTATAAAATTCTTGATACGTTGCAGATGGTACACGGACGTGTAAAGATTGGTGGTCTAGCCTCCGAAAGAAACCACCGAAACACGTTAGAGTGGTGCTTTCTAACTTGCGCCTGAGAATATCCGCGAATCACGGAGCACCACAGGTTTTTATTAGGAAGCAGCTAAGATAAAAGTATGTGGGTAAGCAAATGGAGCGTGGTGCAACCTGAGGATGAAGATGGTGGACAACACTGAATCCAACAGCCGATGGAGATGGATAAATAGTTCTGTTAAATTCAGATCAAGGGAAAACACGAATAAGATATGCAGTAAATTCCAACCAACGGTGGAAAACTTACTTAAAATAAACTATCTGGCCGTTCCCCGGCAACAAACGCTCCAAATCCGGTGAGGGTACTGCAATCCAGATTCGACATTCGTCACTCGGTGAAGCGGTTGCTGACTCCATAGATAAACAATGTAAACGTCCAGGAAATTTGCACTAATATGGTGAGATCGGAGTAACGGAAAGTGGGGTTGAAAATGTTAACCATAACACTATGGGGCAACAACGACACACACAAAAGTAGTGTGGTACCATTAAATCCATTTTACGGCAAGTGTCTTCGGGTACCAACGTGAGGCTGTGCTAAAAATGCACAAAGAAATGTACCATGTTTTATGAAACCGATATTTCCGAAAGCTACCGCCAAGCCTCGGAGATATCTGCATACCACCTGATCAAAAAAAAACAAATGTACTCCCCTCGAAGTCAACCACATGCACAAATCTTAGCCGGACCCAGTGAGCAAGTTTGTCTCCGCGCACACCTGCAGTAAAACTGGTTGTCGTAAACAAATCAAATTAATGGAACAGAATGGTTCATTTAAACATTGGGGAAAATAAACAGGACCAGATGAACGAACCCCTGGATGCCTACGCACGGAGCATCCAGAAAATGGCCCGTTCAGTGAATATCGACGGAAAAGCATTGTGCTCAGGCAAAAAGTCAACGGCACTAAGTACAGAAGGAAGTCCCATCGACCAAGGGGGATCAGTAACGAAGCTGCATCACATGGGGTTTTGGAAAGTATACCAATCGACTCATGGTAAATTGGAGCACTTAATGTCAATTTTAGGATTTCGCAAATAAATTGTTCAGATTGCAGCAAGTAGACAAGCACCGGACCACCAGCGACACTGGGATAAACAGAATAACGCAAGAAAAACATGATTTGGTTTAGAAGGATTACGCACGCGACTCAGTGGGGGCCTTTGATCGGCATTACACGACCGAAGTACGGGACAGATTGCATTATGCAGAAAAAACAAGACACTGGATCAAAGTGGCGGAGTAAGAATCTGTAATGAGATTTTGGAAATTTTTTGAACAATACTGTCTTCGTGGAAATAAATAAGCATCTCCATGGTAAATCATTGTCACCATGTAGAACGCAATATAATATATTCTTGTCGCATGTGGTAAAAGGAATCGAGTCGCGAGTGCATACCGATAAATTTCATTGCCTTATTATTTCATAAATGAGTGAGATGGTAAAATTCCCGGAGAAGCATAAGACCGGCTTCGCCGCCACTGATATACACACCGCGAACATTCTTGTATAACTACACTGTTTTTGTTCCAAGGTTCATGACTGAAATGACTGCCATTTCTTCAACGTTAGGAATATACGTGAGCACAGACAAAGGAAAGCGGAATAGTTTATCCCCAACAGTATTTTCGACTTTTAGTCATACCTTTCGGTAGAAGATAGCCAAGCAGTGCATTCAAGCGTTTTCAACGACTATTGTAATAATATCCCAAAAATGCTGTCCTGAGTCACATAGAGGAGGAGATACTGTCAAATTCCAAAGGGGCACGAAAATCCTGTCGTGCAGTTAACGTGACGCCTATTTCGTTTGACGGACGATTTTTTCCCCGAGTCAAACCCGCACTTCGATTTGGGTAACTGGATAGTATCAAGCCGACAATGGAATCATGAATTCTGATACAAAACGAATGGTGTAAAGCTGGAAAATGGAAAAATTGCCATAGGTGTTAACTCCACACAAAATTTCTTCTCATTTCTCCCTCATTGTTTTTTTCCTTCACGATGACTGTGAGAACATATGATCTAGACTTAAATATGTGCAACATATGATATTTGGTTGAAGTTTTCAAGTACACGACGAGTATGAGTTTGCCAACACTCAACTGCACTCGGTCTCAAAACACGTGCCGATCTGTTGTGGTGAGAACCTGGCGGCGGAACAGATGATGCTACTCCATATAAGGATTAGATGGAGAAGGTAAAAAAAGTGAAGCCGGACAGTACCTATTGCGTACGATCCAGTTTTTTTTTCTATATCATAATTACAGATGTATGAAGTGAGATGGGTCTGCCCTATTGCTTCAAAGAACCATCGAGTTATTCGGTGAACACGGTGCCAACATATCGGGAACCGCAGTCGATATGATTTGGATCCGCGGAAAATCGGAACTCACAGATGGAATTTTTTATTAGAGAGAAAAGTGAATCGAGTGAAGTGAAAACGTAGAGCCCGAGTGTGCATGGGTGAGGTGGAAAATACACAAATATCTCAATCAACTTACTGCAGTGAACCGAAAATTATCAGGTGCAATATGGTGCACCTGGCAGATTTGTTGGACAACAGCATACCAGTAGTCGAGACGATCAGATCCCAATGGAATGAAAACTTCAAACAAAGATAAAGCGAACGACAATGTGCTTGGATACCATCGACGGAAAAAGAGAAATACACCAGGAAGGGAGGCACAAGAGGAGGGAATTGAAGACAAACTTCCGACAGCTGGAACAGACATCGATGACAAGGGCATGTTGTCATCGAGGAGCTGGAGTAGGACACCTTGGTGCGGATTTCGAAATGAGCATAACTGACTGGTCGGATCCAGCCAAGGTCCTGGGCTACGCTCCGGAAGCGAGCACTTACGAAGACAAAGCCTGCGAGGAGGTTAAAACAAACGATAAAAAATACAGACAGGTCAGAATTGTCCAATCAATCGAAAAAGCACGAGGTAAGTCATCTCAGGAATATTGAGGCATGAAAGCACAGTGCAGTGACACACATACATACACCTGAAATAGCTAAAGGTCCAAATTCTACGATTCTGAAAACAAGTCGAACTTTTACTACTGACTATACTGTCGGCAGATAAAAGTTGATATAATTCATCACGGGTTGGCGATAAAATCCGACATCCGTGGCGTAACCCGCACCTAAATAAAACTTGTATTCCGCGGTCATTTTTCGGCACAGACGTCATCCGTAGACCTATGATTTTCATCTTTCTCAACCTAAAAGCGGTGCTCAACTCAATCAACAACAAAGCGTGTGGTACTATTTCTTGCTGAAGGGTAAGATCAATAGAAATTATCGAAAGCAAATCAAGTCAAATCCAACAACACTTTCTGCATGTGGATGTTGGTGAATTCTGATAACGGTTGTGATAAAAAAAAATTATATGAAACAAAAACAAACAGGCATGCCGTCACAACGAGACTGCACCGTGATGTGATGTGACGGTTTGCGTGCAGCCATGATCCAACGAGCTATACAGGATAGCATATCTCAAGTATAGGATCCAAACATGCCTGGAAGGTCATTGGGTAGAGGCCTGACGAAGTAGCCTCCTGGTCCTCCAAGTCGGGAGTTGATCTGAGTTAGCAGCTCAGTCGAAAAAACGTGTGGAAGAATAATTGATCCAAGTAGATGGGCACCCACTCAGCTAGTCCCCGCTGCCTTGCGGCCAGGTTCTTGTCAGAACCAAAGGCTTTGGTTGAGAACCCTAATCGTTCTTCTGCTTAGCGGCTGGACTCCCTAGTAGTACCCGTCCATCAATCACCATGAGTTACACGCCTACAAATAATTCCATACTGCATCGGTCGTCGCGCAGGATAATCAGGACCGCGCTGCTTATTGCATCGAGCGGATCGGGTAGTGATAAGTATGCAACTGCTCAGTTTCCTCTTCTATTCAACCTGTCTCTTCTCCCTCCTCACTCTGGCTATGTCTACCTCTGACGTCAGCAATGATAAAGTATCGCTAGGATTGGATGGAGTGACCGGGTGAGTAATGTGGAAGTTCGGACTCTAGTACCAAGTGCCAGTCCTGAGAATAACTTATTACAGCGTATGAACATTGGTAGACTACGCTTGTTGGGCCATATGTTGCGTATGGCGAATACTTATCCACCATATCGTGCCCTATTTTGCGTTACTCACAAGGAGCGGAAGAAGCCATGTGGGAGTTGGTAGATGATGTGGTAAAGTGGAATGAGAAAATGTACAGCGAACTCGGGTAAAGTAGGCGTCTCACGTCTTCGTGGTTCGGGTTCGAAATACTCGTCAACTAGCTGGCTGGAGACACTGAAGTATGTGACAGTGAATCGTGAACAGTAGTGATCGTGTTGTCATTTTCTATCGAATCACAATGATTGGAGAAGTGCGCTTGTACAATCGGACTGTGTTCCGTAGGTTGGCTATTGCAACATTCTTATCCTTCCCCGTCTGTGTAGGTCCACTTCCTGTTACTTTTGAAAATTTATTTTGTAGAAACGTGTAACTGCGTGGAAAAGGCAGTGGTCAAAGAGGCTTGCCTTGTTCTTTACCGCTGAATGACGATAATCATGGGGATTCTATATACATGTGTATAAGAATTATCAACGAATCACAGCTGTGGTTCTTCTGTGGACTCTTCGACGAAGAGCTTCCATGCACACTCCTGTTGCTACAGATTCGATTCTGGTGACAAATATCAATCAATTCGGAGTGAACAAGTATGTGTATGTTTGGACTAGAGAGCATCGAGTACGCATACCTGACGAGCGACAATAACCGCGAAACCGGTCGTGTGCTCCCGGGCTAATTTTGATTACGCATCCAGATACAACTTCCTGCATATATATATATATATATATAAACATGTACATATAAAGATTTTGTATTTGGTCACCGATGTCTTCGCAGTACTTCTCAAAAATAATAGGAGCCTAAAAGAAATGTTAAGGTTACGCAAATCGCATCGGTAGAGGGCTTCCACTTATCATGACATTCGGTGCGGCAGATCCTGATTTACCGATGCATTTGCCGATCTGCGCAGACGTACAGCTCTTAACAGGCGCATTATAGGCAAGGT
Source organism: Fasciolopsis buskii (assembly GCA_008360955.1). NCBI lineage: Eukaryota > Metazoa > Platyhelminthes > Trematoda > Plagiorchiida > Fasciolidae > Fasciolopsis > Fasciolopsis buskii. Next base: position 68,203 of record LUCM01011134.1, on the reverse strand, counting down.
GAACATTTGAACAGCCAAGGCTGGGGAAAAAATCTGAAACCTGTCGTGGCACTTCTGTCCAACCACAAAGGCAGGGTGTACAAGGATGTTGCACGTAACGTGCTTCTATACGTTTACGAGACTCAGTTTATGTGAGCGACCGGTCTTCGATCATGGATGCCTATGAAGTCTGATGTCAACAGTGAATAAGTACCTTCAAAGGTCGACTGCATGTAGTGTAAACGCTGTTAATCGTATCATCACTTTCTAACAAATCAGGACGACGGAAAAAATGTGCGCTTGGACAGTTAGACTGTATTCCGTGTGTTGGCTACTACAGCGTTAACTCTGCTCATCCATTTAGGTCCAGTCCGTAATCACCATATACATTCATTCTTTCGGCTACAAAGCGCAGCGGGTTTAACACTGAACGACGACGACGATGATAGCTAGCACCTAAGTCACACCAAATTCGTTTCCGCCGACTGATGCACTCTTTCGTTCGTTGTCTTTCGAAATTAGGCACACTTAATGTATGCATGTACATATGATCATTAAACAACGACTGCGGATTCTAACGACCGATGTGCGTCATCCAAAAACTCTACTCAGACCTTTAGATATACATATCGACTGACATGTCCGCCCAGTCCTACGGTGAGGTTTTATCTGAGCTTATCTTAGGCAGTGGATTCTGGCCTTGTAGGTGTTAGTGGGCGTCTCAACAAAAGTGCTTCGGCCACGTTGCTTGATTACATCCCAGTCGACAATCGAGTGTGCACTGCGACTTTTAGGTATGTGCAAAGCAAACAGTCATCACTCAATAAACATATTTCGCTTTTCGACTCAGTTTACGCACTCAGAGATTGCAGTCTACGTGTGATCAAGAATCCGTTCAACAAAAAGAGGATCTTCTATGCAACACAAACAGCAGCGACAGAATGAAAACTGAATGTCAAAATGGGTCGACTGTCCACAAATGAGGCACATTTGAAGGGCTATTCTGACCTGTCCCATTGTCGTTCAAAGGACGCGGAAGGAACATTTCGAATAACTGGGCTGCTCGATTAGCACAAACTTTAGACATTTGTATGGTCGTTGTTTTGGATTTAAAAATGGGCCATTTATTAGATTACTCACGGCATTGCAAAATAATATTCGACTCCATTTGTTAGTTTGAATTAAACTATCTATGTTCTTCGACGGACGGCGGAAATACATGGCACTGCAACGGGTAAAGTGCCAAAAGCTGTATAATTTCACCTATTTATTAACCTCACCGGACGTCCTACGTGAGCAGACAAAAAGATCCCGCCTGATAAAATGACCTGGTCGTTTAGCAGTGATTTGAGGAATGAAAGGTTGTCCTTCGAAAACCAGAATTTCTACAGTTTCAAGAGTAATTAGCATACGACAGTCCACCCAACCTGGAAGTAACCATAAGGAAATACGGCTCACATCGAAGCAGATCTAACCAAAGATCGCATTGCTGTTGATATGTTAAACGTCTGGTAAACTTCGACAGAACCATTTGTTAAACCAAAATCCCCAGGAAACCCGAAAAATTCGGACACCACTCCGAAGGCCTCTCACCAACTCGACTAAGACATGATGGAATGGAGCTGGTAAGAGAAAATTTACCTGTGCTCTCAAACGTATACAACTCAAATCAGTACCCACCTTCATGACCCGATCTGAGTTCAAGCAGGGGCGCAAGAAAAACCGCACTTCTGGATTTCAGATATTCTCACAGACACCAGTTCGGTCGTTACTCGACAACATCGAGGGTGTGGTGAGTTCCAATCGAGTATGCTAAGCTATTCCAGAAGACACAGAGCAACTGACCCATCGACCGCCAGTGCGCCTGTAAAACCATCATTGTCTTACACATCAAACTTAGCTGTGAAAAGGATACAGATCCATCTTCAAACAATAAGACTTATTCAAGATCATCATCATCATCATCGTTTAGCGTTGAACAGCAAGGCAAACCTTACTGACCGCTGCCCTTTCCCCATAAAAAGAGTGCATATACAAGGGGAACAGGGTGTGAACCTTCACAGGCGGCGAAAGATCATATGCTGTTGCAGCCAACACACGCAACAGTCTAACAGTACAAACGCAATCTGTCAATCATTTTGACTAAACAGAAAATGACAACATGGTCGCCATTGTTCACGGTTCATTGCCATATCCTTCAGTATCTCCAGCCAACAAGTCGACGAGTCTTTCGGACCCCAACCACGAACCCGAAGACGTGAGACACATACTTTACCCAAGT
>LUCM01011134.1:33564-62698 GCA_008360955.1 Fasciolopsis buskii | reverse complement strand
AGAGTTCGCTGTACATTATCCTCAACCCACGTTACCCGTCATCTGTTGGCTTCCACATGCTCTTCCATTCGGATAGGAAGAACACAAAATAGACACGATTATGCAGGACGAGTGATCCCAACAACGTAGTCTACTAAGTTGTTAACGCTGAAACAAGCGGATTTCTCAGAGAGTGACACTGAAGTTACCAGAATTCCTAACTCAATTATTACTCACGGTCACTCCATCCAATTGCTAGCCATGGCTACGCAGACATCGATGGTCAAAAACCTCCAAACCGACGACATCGCAAGACACGCATAGCCACGTCTCGCAACCGTACAAAAAGACTGAGCGCACTTGCAGGCTACAGTACGCACCGACCTTTCAAATGTCAGTGAAATATCAGGCCGACAGACACAAGGCTTCAATTCAGCGTAAGCTGCACGAGCCTTGGTATACGCTACTGTACTCCAATCCGAGGCTACCATCGGTCAAGCAGCAACTACCAAAGGTAGGTGGAAACGGTCACAAGTCGTTAGCTCCCCTGCCATCCCGCAGTAATCAAGTTTGCGCTGCTGTCGTCCCAGGCCTGTAACATGTACTTTGAACTCCGTTGAATGTTGCCAAAACCGACATGCCAAACCGAGCAAAAGGATTCGACACTACTATCTATGCCCTTGTGCATGCATTGGTCCGCAGACTCCAACAGGCACACGACGTCGTCTGCGATAATCTGAGGTCACATAGCTTTCCTCATTACCAGTTCGACTTCCTTACCATCCGCGAAGACCTCTTAAGCATCTTCCATTTCACCTCGTCCATGAACGAAGTTGAACAAGAATGGAGAGATCGGACACCCTGTGCTCGAACCGCCACTGAGTTCGGTCGGTATGAACGTGGACACTCACCGGTAAGAGCCTTAACCCGAACATAGTATTCGAGTACATTGCTTCGGCAACAGGCTTCACGAACTTCGTGGCATACCACTCCGGTGGACGAGCCACTAAATAGTGCCGGTCGACACGGAGTCGAAAGGAGCTTTGCAAGTCGAGGAAGACATAGGGTGTGTAGAGTGATGTGTGTGTAGTGTGTGTGTGATGTGGCGGCGTTTCGAGTATCTTTCGCAAAAACTGAATATTTGTCGATGCAACCTTGACCTCCGAAATCCGGCGCTGTTGTTCGTGGATATTACTCTCCGAGATCGGAATTGTGTCATACGACGCTAGCATGTATCGATGGTGTAACACGTTGGTAACTACCCGAATTAAAATAATGCCACGACGATTGCTGCAGTCACTCCGATGCTGGCACTCCTTGAACATGCGTATTAATCAGAACTCAACCCACGATAGGGGTGGATACCGCTGCCTCGTTCCAAATATCACAATGCAGAGAGGTAAGTGATGTCATTCAGCACTTCTTCACCCAATTGAACGAGAATTGGGGTAAGTTTGTCGGGGCGGACCGGGTGCTTTCCCCTCTTCAGAAGCCGAAATCGACTGCACTTCCACTCCGTTTGGGGAATCAAGTGATACCTCCCAAAGGCATTCACAGCTCCAGGAACGTCGGACTAGTACGATAAGCGTGATGGCCATTAGACTGATCTTGCAAATGCTCAGCCAACGGTTGCTTTCCCGTTCGTACCATGAAATGAGCTCTCTAGTCTATCCGCAACGACTTCACTAATCGAAAGATCTGGGAATTAGCAGTAAAGAACAACTTGCAAACATGAAACCACGGAACAAGTATTCAAGGTCCGCATCAAGGCTGGTTCAGTGCTTTCCTTACAAACAATGAGGGCGACCATCAGTTACACAATTCTCTCGATGACTAATGCCACTTCGCCTTCTCCTCTATATTCTCAACATTTTATCGGGAACCTTCATCTAAGTATGCGATTACCGCAGAATTCCTTTCAAAACCAAATGGTACTTTCTGTTCCTTACTGTTATCTTACACCCTTCTTCCAGTCAGTGTGATACTCGATTGGCTACTGTGTTCTAATTTATACATAATGCCCTCATGGAATCAATGATAAAATAAAAAGTCGATTTGCCGTAGGCCCATTCGATTAAGTTCCAATAACCGATGTGGTGCGACTGTCTTGGTAACTTCTACTGGCCGATGGAAATTATTCCTTGTCCTCAGTGCTGCTCATCCTCCGTCTCAGCGAAATTACTAACGATTCTCATGCAGTGAATGAGGCAGTCTCCTAGCTGATACAGAAAAGCCCTTACTAACATTTGAGCCAACCATCCGGTTCGGCTAACCTGATGTGTTTGCATGAGGGTCACAGCGACAAGCCCGCTCATTCAGGTTCGATGAGGTTTGTCCACCCACCGACTGTCCAGGGAGCACGTTTATTTCTCTCCCCTTCCGGATGTGCAAAATTTGAGTAAAATTTCCCCTTCCCAAAACAAAATGGAGCATGAACTAAGGGGTAACGCCACCGGGGAAGTAAATCCAATGATCCGTTAAATATTAACCCACCTATAACTACTGGCAAAAACAGTATTAAAAGGCTGATCGCAAAAACCGTAAGTGGCAAATACATCAAAGTGGGAGGACTCACCGACGTCTTGGTATTTCCAGTCCGTACATAAGCTTCAGCATCGTGGAGGCCATTTCGATCACTTGCTCCACGGTCCAATTTAGACGACACAGTATTTTCAGAGGTTCCGGCCATAATGGAGTGGAAGCCGTGAGCGAGTTTGCGGTGGCAGGATTCAATTGGTTCGTTAGATCGAGCACGCTAACGCTGAGCTCTACGTCCGAAGGCTCAACACACGGCGTCAAGGTGACTATAAGCTGAGGGACGGATTGAATTTAATTAGTGGAGGAGAAAAAACAAAAAAAAATAATTATTCTGGAGTGAAGGAAGCAAAAGGCATCTTCGAACTGAACCTGTGAACGAAAATAACCAAGATGAAAGTTGGACGAATGTCACATAACATCAATGAGCAAGACATATATCTCCTATTGTGTTAATGAAACTACGAAGCATATTGTTTGCAGGGAGTAATTTGAGGCTAAAAAAAAAAGCTACCGACTGGGAAAGTTGATAGGCAATCGCAAAAGCCAGATTTGCAATCATCAGGTTCATGTACAGTGTGTCGGTGAAAATAATTAATTACCCAACTCCAGTAAATCTGCATTTCGAACTGTTGTCCATTTATGTTTATCAACAGACTATTCTGCACAGCTACCATCAAAATACTCATCTCATGATTGCGAGTCCAATAAAATTTGATAATCAACTCGATCAAAGCTGGAATACTACCATGGCCGTTGTTTAAACTCTAGGACCATGTGACGCAAATGCGCACGTTCCCGCTACCCCGTTTTGTGTATCGGTCTGAGACGGTTGCCAAGGCCACCACATCAACAGAGGCCTAATCGACCCACAGCTTTGAGAAGACCACAATGTTCAAAATTCGTCGATCTGGTCGCATTCAAACCTGCACAGGGACGCCATAGATACTTTGGGATCATCTGAGCGATGAAGCATAAGAAATCTATCATAGGAACTTATTTGTGATGTGGCCACCTCGGCTAAGCTGTACTTTAATTTGAAATTTCGGGTAGGAATTCAAAGGCCGCGTTGACACTGAGTAAAGTTACCAAAAAAGTCTTTTTGCTTTATTTACTTCACTCTTTATCAATACCATCTCAAGATTGGATCCCGAAAAAAATAGTAAAATGGGAAATTGTAAAGTGAATGAGAGGAACTGTGAGTTAAATTTGAGAACAAACGATTGTACTAAATACCACTCGTCTCTGGTGCATCTCATTGGCCAACTGAGCATATCATACACCAGCTCATGATTGGTTACCTGTCACTTCACAATCTTTTGAAAAGAACAAAGGTCTAAACTTCGCACAGATCGCTGATGTACAGAGTATTGACGTCTGTCCGCTAGAGTCCAAGATGCAACAATGAAAGACTGTCTCGGTTCTTCTTACCAGGAGCGTGTGAGAAGACAATTGGCCAATCATGGGCTGGTGACTGTTATGCTCAAATGTCCAATGAGATACACCCGGAGTGAGCAAAATTTACCACCGTTGCTTGTTTTCAAATCTAACTTACAGTTTCTCACATTCACTTTACAATTTCTCATTTCAATGTTATTTTTTCCGAATTCAATCTTGAAATGGTACAGACATTTTCGTACCCACGGTGCACGGGAATATAGAGTTTAACAAACGGGTTGAATGCGAGTCAATATCTTGTTTTGGATCGATAAGCAAACTAGCACTGAAATTCCTCACATGGCTTCCAAAAACTGATTCCCCTGGTCTACATCTGGCATTTTCGTATCTCATTCTTCTGATCTTTCTACATGGTTTGGAGCAGCTTTAATGCAAACCATGATCTGTCTGTTTCAGCTGACTCGGAGCTAACCGGGTTGGTCAGCGGACGCTCAAAACGATAATTTTCAATGTTCGCTGAAACACACACGTACGCACAGGTCAGTGGCCAGGATGGGCTGTTCTATGCCAATGCACAAGACGAAATGGCGAGAAATTGCACATCCGCGTTTTGTGATGCGAAGATGGGAACATCGACCATGGAAACAGTTCAGCTTTGATCGCGCTGATTACCAAACTTCCATGGGCTAAGCGCAGGGCCGCGAGCATGAGACGAGCTTATGCTTCCTGGTAGTTTTGGTGATGAATGCGTGAAACTTGTTGTTGATAAACATAACGGTCAAATATTTCGAAATCGGAATATGCCGAAGTAAAATAAATAATTACTTTCACCGGCCGAGTAACTACCTGAACAGTACACAGGAAAGCTGACCGCCTGACCACCATCAGTATACAGGAAGAGTATCCTGCATAGTGGGTAAGAGAAAAATCAAGATACATGCGAACGCAAATGTACGTTATGTATCATTGAAGAAAAATAGGACTACGCACTTTGAAAAGTGGAATGGGAAGCACCAGGCGTGCAGTCTACAGGTTCGAAAACCGCACTAAAACGGAAATCGCGAAGTTGAAAATCGGGTTTGAATTCGCGCGACGAATCGCATGTAACCAGATAAGAAAAAAAATGCAATGAGCTAATTAGCATTGCGACTAAACAATGATGAGAATAGGCAAACGAGCAGATACGGTTGACAGTAAACCGTGAGCAGTATTGTCACGGATTGAATTGGACAGTACAAATTACTGGACGTGTTTACTGAACAAAAATGATAACGTTTGCTATGAGCCCTAGCATCAAAAAGAAGTGCCGTGCAGCTCGTTGATAGAAAAGACAAGATCCCCAAATTTGTAGGCTAGATAGCTAGAATGATAAATTATCAATAGAGTCTTCGTGCAAAAGTACAATGAGAAACACCTGAATGCTTTAGATCTATCGATTTGGGAAACAGAAACTTGACTACCGCGAGAAGAAAGAATGGAGAGACGAGGTGAAAACCAGGTAACAGGTACAGTCACCTAAACACGATTAAACTTTGTCCAGCTGAAAAAACGCTATTAAATGGAACAAAGGACAATCATTGTGTAAGCCTCTTACTTGCTGAAAACCGTTAAACATCAACAAATTGAAATCGACACTTTTCATGTGTCCAGACAATCAAACAAAATGCTCAAAATTTGGTAATCAAAAAAGGACTTTTGCGTAGCACATGAAATGAAAAAGGGACGAAAATAAATCATGATAGAATGTACGTAGCTGGCCTTAAACACACCGCACTGTGTGGGCGCACACCCATAAAATTCGAGCAAGAAAAAACATTGGAATTTGAATCTGCATTTCTTGCCAACTACAGGCACGTAAAAAAGAACGAACGTGGCTAAGTGACACAAACACTCCAAGTAAGAAAGAACGAGTAACATTTTGAGTGTTGCACGGTTTGCGCACATGTGCCTTATCTACAGACGAAATCATACACCTCCTTGGGATTAAACGTAAGCAAGTAAAAACCTCAAATCCTCATCGTGTGCCAACACAAAAATCACCGTGACGGTTATTTACGTCTTTATAATAAAAGAAGTAGGAATGCCAAGTATTGCACGTGGTAGCAATGGACTGGCTGCATTAGCGTCAACATTAACAAGCACATGGTGAAAATGAAGACGAGTACAATAATTTTTCTACTTTCGTGCGTTTTCTTTCTTTCCGTAAAAAATGAACAACACGAATGCTGGAGTGGACGGGAGCGAGGCCAAACGACAGCGTCGAAATGGTTAAGTGACCGACAGTGGGAGGAGTGGAACTCGAACCAATGCCGTTGAAAGGTCAAAATTTGGATCGCTTGGACGCCACTTTACGAAATGGTGACAAAAAGCGATTATTTCCGGTCACATCATCATAAGCAATTTGGCAATCGATAATGAAACCATACTTATCATTGCTCGGATTCGACGATAAAAGTCACGGAGATTCAGTTCAGCTGCTTCGTGTGGCTTACCAGAAAAAATAACTAGTTTATTTTCTGTTTAAAGCTAGTAAAACTGCGCTAAAATATTCTATCACTGCCTAATACTTTGCAGCGCCGAATAATAAAAGAAGAAGTAAAAGATCATAATTTGGAAGAACTGCAGAGAAACGGAAACATCACGAATGCCAGAATGGCACGGCTTATGGCACTGAGCGATACCCCCCCCCCTAAAGTCTCCAACTACTGCATTGGGGGATCTTATGAACTTCAACACGGTGATCAACCTCGGCCTATATGAAGCAGCCGGCTGATTAATGTTTTCATACCCTTTCGTCAGGTTATTCAAAAGCAGTCTACTCCGGAGAATAGTCCACACGCGAAAAGTCCATTCACGGAGATCCGAAGCACAGGTAGCAGTGAAAGATACAATGCTGTTTAGTTCTCGTATTGCAGTCAAACCCAACTTCTAAGCCAGCTGGCAAAAAATACCCCCACGATGTGTATAGAAAGGCAAAATACCACCAGTCCAAAATTCCAGAATCTTTGTTACCGACAGAGATTTATCTGATAATATCAATAAAAAACCAGGATATACTCAGAAAGATCTATTTAAGTCAAAATGTCCACTGCATTCAGCTGCCTTCAATGTCGAACAGATAACCCAAAGAGGTATGTCACAATGAGACATCACGACGTGGCGCAGCCCATTGCGCGCCTCCATGCAACTAGGAGCCATGCAGGATGGATATCTCAAGCCAACGATCCAATCATATTTGGAAGCTCAATCGGTAAGGGTTTGACGAAGTTGTCTCCTGGTCGTCCGGGTTCAGGATTGATTTGAACAGCGAACTCAGTCGTAAAAATGGGTAGACGGGTTTTCCATCTACCCACAAAAGGAAGAGGGTGGGCCGAAGTAGTGAATCATGAAGAACACTACCATTTATAAGAAATGGCTGGGACAGGACCTCATCAACTCGGACCTAGATGGTTCACTTATTGAGGAAAATTGATGTCGACGATACGAGAGACAACAACAATGTGAACGTAGGTAGTTTTGACATAAGATTGTTGAGCCGGACTCGGTCGAAAGCCCTAGAAATGTCGAGCGAGAACAGGTGTTTCTCTGTGATTGTCAACTGAAGTCGACCAGAAGAGACGAGAGCTAGTAGATCGCCTGCTGAACGGCGGGATTGGGAACCGTATTAGCGGTCGCCCAGCAGCCGGTCGTGCTCACAAAACAAACATTTGATCCGAAAAGACAACTTGATATACTTCTGAAATCACAGATGTGAGGAAAATCGGATGATAGTTGTTAGGATCAGCAGGATGACCGTGTTTAGGAATAGGAAAAATCACGGAATATTTACAAGAGGTTGGGAAGGCAGAAAGCTTGAGAAAAAGACATAAGATGCAACACAAAAGAGGAGCCAATCCAAGAGCACGCATTTTAAGGACAAGAGGTGTAATACTGTCAGGACCGGGTTGTTTGGGAATGCAGTACTTGGTGAATCTTTCCAGTGCTAATAAGAGGTAGAAGAAAGGGAAACGGAAGCAAGAGGCCGAAATGAAGCAAAACCGGAAGCAGAACCGCCAGATTTCTCGTGTGGTTCCCAAACAAGGTCGTCAGAGATATTACATATGAGATGGAAACTGAAAGGGCAGGAATTACGAAGATGGCTTTGAAAGGTATCAAAACGTTCGGCTATTGGTGGTGGGAGTAAGTGTACTTTTTTGCAGCAGACGAAGTGCTCTTTGGCTCTCCGTATGGCTGCCGAACAGTTGTTCCTACCTTAAACAAAGCGGTGGTGAAAGGCGGGAGTGGCGCCAGAAGCGCTTCAAGCGTACAGCTCGATTGCAAGCATGATTAAGCCACCCGGGGAATTCGAGTTTGGAAAGCCGTGAAATAAAAAGATCCGTACCGTGAAGATCGATTATCAGTAAAACTGAAAACGGATGCGGAAGCGACGGAATTAAAACAAGTTATTCGAAGGGTAAGAGGTTAAAGGGTCATGCGAACCGTCCCAGTTGGCTGATCTGTAACATCAAAATGTGTGCCTTGAGGAGAACAGGGTTGTAGCCAGTGAAGAGGACAGATAATATAATAGCACAATGGTTCAATGAGCCAAGAGAGGGTACTGAAATATTTGAGTAGAGGGAAGAGATTGAAGTGAAGATAAGATGAAGAGTGCGAGTGCGGACGTTAGTTTGATCGGATATATGTTTGGGGGGGAGGGGGGGTTAGTTAGCGAGATAAAGTGGTAGCCGAAGATGTTCGCCGCTTGAATGTTTCGAATCACCGATGTCTATGCAGTATTCATCTGCAGGACTGGATGGAGTGACCTCATTAGTAGTGTGGAAGTTAGGAATCAAGCATTAGGTGTTGGTTCTGACAACACTTTGTCTCAAAGTATGAAGTTTAGTAAACTACGTAGATTGAGTGACGTGTTGCGTATGGAAAACACTCGTCTACTATACGGTGTCCTATTTTTCGCTCCTCCAACGGAGTGGAGGGAGCCATGTGGAAATCAGCAGATGATATGGCAACATGGAATGAGAAAATGTATAGAAAACTTAGATAAAGTGGGTGTCTTAGGCCTTCGTGGTTGGGGCCCGAAAGACCCATCAAACAAATGGCTGGAAACACTGGAGAGTATTAGCAGCGAACCGTGGAGGGAGATGACAGTGCTGTCACTTTCTGTCAAATCAGAATAAGTGGCTAAGTGTGTTTGTACCGTTAGACCGTTTCCGTGTTTTGGCTACTACGACAATCTTCCGTTTTCCCTCTGGTAAGGAATGACGCTTGTCTGACTGTTTAATGTTGAACAATGACGAATGGTGACATTGACAGCTGCTAACATACATAACTGTCCGACGGAAGCGAAACATTCGATGTCCTATCAAAAGCCGAATTCGCATAACAGCAACTACGTTTGTTCTATTGTACGGTGCAGAAACATGGTTGCTTAAAGCAGATGAACGACGACTATCGACATTTGAGCACCACTATCACCGCAGTACTAGTAAAAAAAAACAGTGAGAATTTACTCAATAACTCAGAGGTTGGTTGTAAAGTACTAGGACCTTGACAACAAGCATTGAATATGAATAGATTAAGGTGATTGGGATAGGTTTTGATCATGTCCACCAAGCGGTTGTCTCACTGTAGGCCGTCCTCCGAGGCAGGTAGTGGTTTGAAGAAGGACCAAGGTGGCCAGTCGATCACATGGCAAAAATAATACAATAACCCGAAAAGACGGTTTGGGACAACGGATGTTATAGGTAAGTGCCGCAGTCGGCGGCGATTTTGTAAACGAAACCTTTCCTTTTCCATGCAATTTGTCAACTGATTATTCTGAGTAAGGAGCGGCGTGAGGTCGCAAAGAACACCAAAGCATGGAAATTGACCAAACCACCTTAACCTGTTCAAAGTCAGTGTTGTTCAATCGGTTGAGCTCCGTGACCTAATGTCGCAAACCTTGCTTCTGAGCTGCGAATAACCTACTAAGTTCCAGCAAATAATATGCAGAAAGTGATGCCCAAACATCGACAGTTGTGGCTTATCGTCTTCTCACAACGGCCATGTTTCTGAGACGTAGGTCGGAATCAAAATTGATGTTGTGATGTATGCGGGGCCTTTAGTAGATAGGCGGAAGTTGCGCTCATGCTACAGTTGTTTCAACGTGATGAATACCAATGAAGCCTCGTGTATACTTGAAGATACGTCAATTGATATACGACCAGTTGTTGGCACGTTACTGTCCCAATAACGAAGGTGACCTGATTCACCCAACTCCTCCCCACCTCCTCAACAAGAACAAGATTCGAGTTTGATCGAAAGCATTTTACACTTTGAATGCGTCAAACAAAAGTGGATCGCTACATTGTCGTTCATCAGGTCAAGAAAAACTAAAAACAATCCGGGAGGTCTAACGACTCCGATTGAATCAGGTTGCAAGGTTGCCCGTGGGTATTCAGAAGCTCAATCGCAATTCGGTAAGCGTCACCGCAAATCAGTGCTCGATACACAGCTCGCCTGTCATTCGATCCAACAGATTTTGTCCGCTTAAGCACGTTGGATGCCGTCTGACGGAAGCTTTTAGATCTTTATCACCCAAGCATAGTAATAATCGTTCGTTCAGAGCGGCCTCACGAATATCGTTATGAAGGCTCATTCGGCATCTTGTATTCGGATTTTGACCTGTCGAACATCACTTCTAGATATGATCAAATTACTGAGGTAATCGAAGTCACTGACTAAATCTACCTGTTTAACACAGGTTAAAACCACACCCATATGTCCATCAGCCAGGGGAAAATCTTGGGTCAGATATTACCTGGAATATGGTCGCGTATATTGGACTCCCAAGTAACCCAAAGAATAAAGTTAAAAATACTCAAATACATGCTACGAATTATTCAATCACATCTAACTGAATAAACAACAGGTGATCGTTCTGTCGTCTAGCAGCTCTTGATCATCATTTAATGGCCTCGGGAGTCACCTAACGGAAGCCAGTGAATAAACATATCTGTGGACAATAAATCGCAAACAAACACATCAAGAATAGATTGGGAATCAGTGTGCTCTGGTAGGTCAATGAGAATTTTGGCGATGAAATGTGCATTTATTCTACCCCGGACAGCTAAGTTACGACCCGAGGCTACTAAACGACTGACTTTGTCTACGTCGCTGCGTAACAAACCGCAGCTTGATAAACCGGAGTGCTCCTTTCAGTGAACAACCTTTCACCGAGATTATAGAAAGCTACACAATGCGTAAATGAACGGGAGTATGAAACTGAAACGAATTGAATGCATCGGCATAAATGGTGAATTTACCTCCTCTTTCGGACGAAGTGTTTCAGTATGGAGCGAGAAAGACGAAGCTCGTTGAACCTGTGATGAGAAAAAGAGTTGAATACAGAATTATTATTGACACTAATTTCTTATTCTTACTAAATATGCAAAAATATACTATTTCTGGAAGTGGTCAGCGGTTATTGGAAAGGTAGTCAAAAACAAATGAGTTCGACGTGGAAACCGAGTGATGTGTTGTTCCGGAATGAAAGATAAACTCCTCAAGGTACAATTGGAAAGCAAATATTGGCGCCTGATTCGCTACAACGATTAAAATGATTTGAATGTTTCGCGAAAATGAAGAGAAAGAAAAGCGAATAAGAACTCACTTTGACACACTTTGGATTCACATCCAGATACTGTCCTAACAGTCGATAAAGATGGGTCATACTGATCCATCTATCTACGCAGGCGCGATAACTACGTTGACAACCATCCGGAATATTCGAGTCCTCGTAAGCACTGGACTCGAAAGTCAGAGCACTAGAAAAGGATGGAAATGTCAAACAGAAGAAATATTGTACGGTCCTATTAAACATATCTTTGTGGTTGAAAATCGGAGAAACTACACTGGTGAAGATAATGGGGACGAATGACTTCCAAAATTGCATTCGGTAGGTGAATATAATAACTGGTTGCGATTAACTACCGATGTTTGTAAAAAAAATCCACAAAGTCCAACCAAAGGAACAATGTGTCAGTGGTGTAACAACCAGGCTAGTTACTTTAACTAAATTGTCAACGATTTCGGAGGTCAATCACGCATCCGGGAAATTCGGCCCTTCCTTTATAAGAGGGTGGGAGACCAGAATTGCCAACATGACCGTTAACATAGGTCATACAGTTGCATTTGTTGTTTCACAGAATGCGCAATGCTCAGATGTGGTGACGAAGCAGTTTGGTTATGCAAAACAGCAATCAAAATTGTCTTGAGGTTGAGATAATAGTGTTTGCTGGAGGAATACTAAGAGGAAGTACTTAGTTAAATCCCACCATTCTCAAAAAGAAAGGTGAGCCCCAGTCCGGTTAACAAGACAGCTATAAACCACCGAACGCATTTAGGAGATTCCGATAAGATAACAGCCATCAGTTAGATGGATGGTTCTGAATAGGCAGCGATAATATCGAGGATGTGATGGGTTCTCATCGGGTACTCTTTCTCGCCAAGAAGTATTACATCAATCCGATGGTGGCACTGTGACGTGGCCAGTATGGCCCACCAACTAAATAAGCTCATCGCCCTCCTCTCCATATACTGACACGGATAAATATCCCAGAGGACACACCTTAACCGACCCACCAGCCACCGACCACCGGCTCGCATGCAATAGCTCCGATATCTTACACATCAAACTTAGCTGTGAAAAGGATACAGACCTTTCTTCGAACAACAAAACTTAGTTCAAGATCTGGCGAATTAGCAGTAAAACAACTTGCAAACCATAAAACCACGAACAATATTCAGTCCGCATCAAGCTTCTAGTGCTCTTTCTTACAACAATGAGCGACCATCATACACAATTCTCTCTGATGACTAATGCCACTCGCCTTCTCCTCTAATATTCTCACATTTATCGGGAACCTCAGTCAGTAGCATTCGTGGAAGTGTCGCTGGAGGAAATTCCAACACAGTTCTCTAGTCTTCACCAAAATTCACACTGAACCCACATCCTCCTCAACTATATCGCTAAGAGCTAAAAACGGCCGACAAGATTGTCGGTCACACCAGGACACTCCGTCGATTCCGATCACGCGTCAGTCCACACAGAGCTGGCCACGTAGTTTAGTAGGCGCTCGAAATACACAATGCCGTATCGTATAGACTGCAATAAGCTATTAGACCCGACTCCTTTGTCGAATTTCAGAAAAAGCACTGGCCAAAAAGCTACAATTACCGGGCCGTTTATCAAAAATGTCCTGTATTTTGTTCGGGCTTGGTGAATTATGGTTTAACCTCAAGTGTTCTGGCATTCTGCGTTTCCGTCGAGTTTATACTGCTTGACGAACGCCGAGTCCATTCCGACTGGTAACGAACATACTGAAGCACGGCTCCTAATGGGACCTGAACACAATCTAGGTTTTAACAGGCATCCCGAAGCTTGAAAGTCAAGTCGTCCATTTCGATAGAAAGTTTTGCACACATGGATAATCCTCACACGCTGTTTCGTCTCATCCCACCTCCTCGTAGAAAAGCATTGGGTTTTAGCTAAACGATCTTTGGACCTCGCGGTTCCCATATCTACAATCAACAATTACGTCCCACACGGTGTAGGAGGCAATTTAGGCACAATTCAACTAACATAAAGCATCAGACCCTCGGAACTTATTCGGTACACGTCTTATGGTCTGGACCAACAACTTCATTTTCTGAAGTCGGGATATACAAGAACTAAGCCCTAGGATATAAAGTCCCGGCCTCCGATGGACGTTCCCAGGCAGTAGCTAAAAATCGTGAGATGGAATTAGTCAAAGAGGCTCGAGTTTTGTTCTCGAGGGTCTGGTGTTCCAAGAAAGCCCATTCTTCATGGGGAAAAGGAGTTGATTATTGTCACCATCCTCGGGAAAGCGTCGTGTAGTGACTGTGATAACCATAGGAGAATTAGCCTAATCCTCGTAGCTCCAAAACTTCTGGCATTTGTCATTCTGCGCAGATTCTACACACTGGCGAGCATCACGTTGCATTTCTTTTCACCCGTCATAAAAGTATAGAATGTTATCTTGCCAGGTAAGACATCATATAGTTGTTTACAAATCGGTTTCGGTTGATGCAATGTGAAGTCTAAGGACATGCAACTCTGTGGAGAATGCCAAATAGTAAGTTTAATCAAGCATATTCGTAGCAAGAAGGCACAAAGGAAAAACTGGAGCAACCAATAGACCTTACCGATGAGCGAACCGTTCAAGTGCACCTGGACAACCAGGGCAACGATGCACGGGTACCGTTACCGGACTAGTATGATTCGATTCAGACTGGACAAACAGGTATTCATCTGAAGTGTGTTTTGAATCAATCATTTGTTTTTTGGCGGAAGTGAACGACAAGGGCACCAACGAATCCCGATCTGGATTCACATGGATCAAATTTGAGAATGAATTACTACGCCGACGTGTAGATGTTCGAACAGTTGATGACCGAGAGTGAACTGCTGTCCCTAGAGAGGTTGGCACGTCCATGTCATCTTGACCGTAGTAACGCGAAGGTAGTGCGGCGGTGGTGATACGATTAGATGCGGTGACTGCGCTGGATGAGTGCACTAGGAAAGTGTGATCGAGAAAGGAATCTGTCGTCAACGAAATATCAGGATCTCAAAGCATTCACTATGCAGCATAGGAAAGTTCGCGGAGCATGGAATAACAAATTGAAGTAGGAGGATGAGGCGATATAAAATGACCAGCAAACCCAACTATAACTGTGGTATCAAAAAGCTATATTCTTATAATCAACGCATATCACTTCATGGGAACAAGGCAAAACTTATGGTGCTGTACGATGTGATCAGCAAGGGTCAATTTGATTACCCGTGTGTTCGTGGAAATAAGCACTTGTCTTCTGGACTAAACAAGTTCACAGTATTTCTGTGATTAGTCTTTTCGTGCAACTAGCCCGGTGGTTGATCGCATGCGACAAATTTGGCGTTCGTCATCGAAGCCATACGCTGTGAACATTGGTGAAAAGAACAACCAGAAAAAGACGGAACAGATAGAACGGGACTTGACATTTCTGAGGTCCAAAAATTAATGGTTGGCTCACTTGAGTCACAATCAGTAGTGGTTCTTTCAGTGCACGAGGAACCAGAGGTAGAGTAGATCGTTGACCGCAGCAATTCACGCTGAAGCTTTAGGATGTTCACTGTTCGTTAGGGATAAGAGAAACGAAGCGGAGAAAAAGGTTAACCCGTTGGAACGTGAAGGATGTAACAAGCATAATCCCTTAGCAATTGAGATCGCAAGGAAATTTGAACCAGCACGGAATAATCGGATAAAATCATATTAAAATCTGATTGCTAGTTTCCAAGACGAATGCAGCGAGTTTTCATTCGACAATGCATTAGAAAAATGAAAAACATAAAGCGCCCATTTCGTAGCGAAGCGAAGAGCTTGAGCAGTAGACGGTACCAAAGAGGACTGCGAATTCCAGTGGCAAATAAAAGTAATGAATCGTGGGTAAATTAGCCATATGAGTTAGAGACTTCAAATTACAACTCAAAAAACAATTGCCTCTCCCTTGGTTAGGATGTTAGCCCAGACACAGTATCAGTGGGTTGGGGGTTGCCACTGAGTGGTTTTCCCATCCTTGGCAAATGAATCACTGCATTCGTATGGAGCACTGTTTGCACAATTCTGAGTTGAATATACAAAAAATCTGAAGACGTAGACGG
This sequence comes from Fasciolopsis buskii, assembly GCA_008360955.1. NCBI lineage: Eukaryota > Metazoa > Platyhelminthes > Trematoda > Plagiorchiida > Fasciolidae > Fasciolopsis > Fasciolopsis buskii. The sequence goes on along the minus strand of LUCM01011134.1, from coordinate 47,088 downwards.
AGTTGTAAATGGTCCATTGTGACATTTTGATTAAAACTATGAATCGGTGTATCAGTGTGTGAATCGAAGTGTACCGAGGGTAAATTTCAGTCAATTAATAATGATAATGATGGTAAATCGTTCAGTCAAGAACACTTTATTACGAACAATGCAACCAATTATTGATGGACGAAAGGGTGTTTTATCATTAAGTTTTGGCTTCTATCTATACAAACAAGTGAAACAACGAAGGCAAATAACGGTCACCAAAAAGGAGAAGGGGCTCACCCCAAAGTACGGTTTTCTAAAAAGCATAAATCAACTGGCCGAGATGTACTGTCTTCGTCCATTTTCGAGGAAAATAAAAATGACTACCTATTATTTATATTTTTATTTATCGTGTAATAAATGTACAGTATTTTGGAAAATGGGTCACATTCATTGAAAGAAGACTGAGTGAAAAAGTTATCAACAGTGAAGAGTCCAACCCTCGACCTTCAGAACAAAGCACCATATTTTCATCGATTTAACATTGCTGGACATGATACACAGGTATCATGGATAGGTGAAATGTTGAAAAGTTAACATAATGTGAACTAAGTGGCAGAATAAAGTCACCCAATTTTCGAAAATGAGCTACCTGAAGTATATTATTGTTCGATTTCTTTCGGAAATTAATGAAAACTATTTTAATTACTTCCGTCGTTTTACTCTCTGCTCATATTTTGCTTTTTCCCTCTTCAATAGGATCGTTTCAAAAATATGGTTTTATGGGCGTTTTTTGGTTCTCGCTGGAAGTTGTCCCGGTTGATGGACAAGCAGAACATACTTCTTGACTCAACTGACATCAAAGGACACGTTCTGGATTTCCCACATTTGGTCTCAGCTTAACATTAAAGCGAATTCTGATCCATATTCAGAATAATAAAATAGAGATCAAACTGCAGTCTAACGGCGATGTGTAAAGTTAGCTCCCTTGGTGTTACGTGAGCGTGGTTATTTTCATTTATAACCCTAATGAGATCTATTAAGCTGAGGGAACGTGTTCGATTGGAATTTGATTGTAGTCACTCGAAAACTAAATATAAATGAAAGTTCCCGATATAAAAAAGTTTATTTTGACAAGAAGAGCCGTGTAGGTGTTACATGCTGCTCCAAACATTCATTCGACTTCAGCATCTAAGGCTTTCCATCACTAGTAAGATCGAGAAATTAAATTAAATTAAACCGGAAGTTGCAAAATATTGATACAAATTAAAGATCCCGAACCCTGAAACCCAATTTATCTTGTACCGAGGCCATAATGTTTACACAGAAAAGGAAATCAAGAGTATTGTGTTTAGTGGAGCACCCAAAGTTGGCAACAAAAGTAGAAATAATTCTCAATTTCACTTACAACTATCGTCTTTTCACTGGGATATGACAGAATCCCTGAAAGTCAAGGAGTCCGGCAGTAATAACTATGGCATGTCGCAGTTGGTAAAATGGGCATCCAAACCATACCGTACCAACATGGGACCTTTATGCAGGCAGGGGGAGCATGTATCAGTTACAAGAACAACCTTAGGTTTTCAACTTTGTTGTTCCTGTGGTATTATCACACTTCATTGTGACGGATCGAGGGAAGGCGTGTTAAGGACTTCGTAGATTGCAACACATCGAATAACCGTGCATGGATTTCGTAAGCCACCCTATCGTGGTTGCACATCATATTATTCTGTTGCACTCTTTGGGTTGCATATATGACACAACTTCAAAATTCAGTTTAAATCGGTCAGCTTCAAAAGTCGGTAACAGGTGGCATTCTTGAATGGCGCCTTTGTAGGTTCACTCCCTGTTTACCTTGGATATTCACTCTTAATATAGAAACGTGTAACTCTGAGGAAAGGCAGCGATCAGTGAGGCTTACCCTGGTGTTTAACGCTGAATGATGATGATGATTCTTGAATAGAATGCAGTAGTGACAGAAATATACAGGTTGCCGCAAACGTTTTGTGCATGGGCTGACCAACAACAACGATTTCATGGAACGATAAAAATGGCTTGAATCATAGGACAATTCGAAGTCGTTCTTTAAGACAGCAAAAAAGATCCCTTGTTTTCATGGACAGTGAACGAGCTATTGCGACAAAGTGCCAGGTAAACTCGTAACATACGTCCTATTGATAACATCCGAGGAAACCAGAAATCAGTCATATCAGAATGAGGACGATATAACTTTGCGAGGCCTAACAACAGATTCCATGTGTTCAGTCTTCTATACAAAGTAAACAAAGAGATAAACTGAACAAATGTACTGCTTTACCTTCGTTTCGACTTGGCATTTGGATAGTAACTACAACGCAGAAGAGAAATCGATCTAACAGAAGCCGCAGCTGACAGGTTCGGCAGACAGATTCCGTCAGATCACCATTTGATCTGTTTCCGAGCTGATTTACAGAAGTTGTACCGAAACAGTACAAGCCTGAGTACGGGGACAACGCAGATTGGTTGAGAGCTGAGGACTTATTCCCGCCAGCAAATCCATCCAGAGCCGGACCGAGGTCGACACCAATGAAAACACTGTTTGGACGATTTTCGTGATACCGTTTGCTGGAATCGAACACAGCCTCAGGAAATAAGTCTACCAGATGACTGGACAACCGATCCGGATTATCTGCTCCCGAATAAAGAACCGTGCCGACATCGGCAAAACGAATAGTGTCCATGTGATCGATTGGTTGCCGCAATGCCAGACCGGAATGTGGTTCATTCCAATTTGTGAGGACGGTCAACTGCTTGAATTCGTCCGGCAGACTGTCGTGCACGATGACTTGACCAGTAAACAGCTGAATCCATAGAAATTTTGAAGTAAGGAAATAATAAACCATTTTGCTGAACGTGGAAAACACCATGCGTAGGCGTCAGATGGGCACAATATTTGTATTTAATCTAGAAACTATGTTGACATAGGGATCTACCAGTCTTACCTCTTTTAATGGTTAAAATGTCTCCTTCATATCACTACCAAACACTTCCCTATACTTTATTTAGCCGAGATATGTTCGTAGGTAAATTATCGGTGCAACTTTGACAAAGAATGAGCAAAGTTCATCATACACCCGTTGGCTCTTCGACCCTCTCCCTCCACATTATCGACCATCTATACACAGACATTCTGAGCTGCACGAGATTTTGACTCCATTTTTCTTGAATTCATTGATTGGACATCACTCTGCTGGATTTATTAATAAGTCCCTATTTGTGTAGGTTAACCGTTCGTATGTACACTTGGTTCTCTTGCTGTGGGAAAAACAGATTTCCCAAACCACTCAAGACGTTTATTTAATTCTATTCATCATCCTTTTATCTACAAAACTCGATTCAACTAAAAACTTAAGCAGGCCGGTTAGTTTGTGTAGAAATTTACCTATTGCTAATTTTCGTCCTGGAAAGGTTCGACAAAAATTCACTCGACTGATTAATAACCCTTGTTAATCTCTTACCTGCAGTCTGTTGACCAAAGGTCACGCTCCATTATCTCTTTCCTACCAATGTTACGTTTAATTTTATTCTGCCAGAGCATGTTTCCGAAGTGCTTTTGTGACTCTCTTTCTAGATCATCTGGAATAGATGCACTCCGTCATTCTAATCTCTTCTGTCTAAAGGTATCAGACGATTGTATTTCAGTGTTGCTTTTTCCAGCAGCTGCTGATGATGCGAACATCTTTCGTCCCTCCGTGTTCCCAGATGCTCTTAATCTACCACGTTTTAAATAGAACTTGCATTTAAATGACGTCTACAAACACGCCCTCTTTACAGTTATTCTCCGAATCACAGATTCACTACTTTTGCAGTAAACAATTCGATATGCTTTAGAGACGTTAATGAAAAAACTGAACGGATTAGGGTAGAAACTAAGAAGATAGGGTGACGAAACTAACTTGAAACACGTGTGATAATATACATTGGAAGTTTATTCTAGAAGTATGCAAAATACGACAAAACAAACAAAATGTGTCATGTTTATGGACGACATCTGAATTGCTTCCAAAAATTTCGTAAGCGGAATCAACTGAATCGAGTTTCAGTTTGACAGATAAAGACAGATGAAGCAATCACGTGGCTGATCGTGAGAACGCTGATTACTTGACTCAACTTCATGTGAATGAGATGAGTACCATTGGAATTTTACTTTTAAAACACCACTGGATGTAGCTCTGTGTATAACGAAGAAATAAGGCCCGTCGAAAGTGAGAAATACGATTAATTCATATAATTATCATTGCTTGAAAGGGAGGAAGGGAAAAATACCAAGAAAATTTAGCCAAATGAGGCGTCGTTGCATTGAATTCAGTTCACTATGGATAACCACTAGCTTTCCAACAACATGATACAGTTGTGATTCCTACCTAACAGCATCATCTGCACGAACAAAAGAACGGGGAATTATGAAAGACTGAGTGAAAAAAATAGTAAGCTGAAGAGCGGGATCTCGTGGACCTTCCTTAGTCTGACTGCACCTACACGAGCTATTCCAATGGTTAAAGTTTTCAAAATTTTTTGCCATGTCATCGGCTGATCACTTCGAATCAACTTCCAATGATAAGCTGACTCGGAAGGCGGCGTACAACAAGCCGGCCGTTCTGCGAGTATGCAAACAACATCCCAACCACCGTAACCTACTTGAATTTATTATCTATTCTAAGGACTACACCCTAAAACCCAAACCCTTACGCCTAAATTTTAACTAACAAATTTCCCTCACCACATTCTACCAATACTATGAAGACGTTGGTGTTCAAACACCAAACTTCTTCAAATATCATCTGTTCTCAAAGGCCCCGTCTTAGAATCCTAGAGTAATACTGGTCTCACTCCAGCCGTGCACACTCTACTTTTAATCGATAACCGGATGTGACGCCGACTCCACAGATGCCTCAAATTACGAAACACCAATGGGGGAATCTTGCTACGCGAAGATATAAGACCTGCAGGTGAGATACGACTACCCAAATAACGATATCTGTCCACCACGTCTAGTGCCTCTCCTGCAAGAACAAGGTTTGGATTTGAGCCAATCCAGTCTTGCAAACAGCATTCTGTTCTTCGAACAAGCAAAACGCGTTCCAAACATACGTAAACTATGACTCAGATGATCGAGAAAATCCTGAATCTTACTTAAAGCTTCATTCTGTGAGACAACATCATGTGTGTATTCCAAATCTGACAGTTTCCCCTCGGAACAAATATCGATGCTACTATTCTCAAAATGAGGATAGGGTTATCTCCATAGCCACTTCAAGAACAGAGTTAAAAAAGTAAAGGCGAAAAAGGGCAACTCTGAAGAGCATTACTTCTCCTGGCGAATTCGGGTGCAACATCACGATAAGTGCGAACTCCGCTTCGGCTATTCGCATACATAGATTGGATAAGTGAAATAAATTTCTCTGGCACACCTTTCGATGAGGGGTAACACCAAAGAACTGCACGACTGACTTTAAAATCAAGAACGATTGAAATTGTGGGTTTACATACTGTGTCTGTTCTACGATCCGTCTCAAACTGAAAACTTAGTCAATACAATCATGGCCGTGACGGAAATCAGCTTGATTCCCACAAATACACCTTTTGCCAGTACGGACCTAATCAATGGAGGGTAATCTCCAACAGCAATTTGGATAGGATGCCTTCTAAACTAATTTATCTGCGGTTTTCACATGAGGACCTAACACTCTCCTCATAAATCGGAACAATCACCGATAAATACCAATACATAAGAACTTTCTCCCTTTCCCGGAATAATCCCCCGAGTTTTGTTAACTCCGAAGTTAACACTTCGCCATCACCCTTGAAGAAGAATGGCAACAGTCCATCTAGTTCAGCTCCCTTATAACTTTTAAGAAAACCTACCTCCCTCATTACCGTTTCCGATGAAAGGTTGATACCCACCTGCATTGGGTCAGTCGCAGGCATAAGTGGAAGGCAAACTGTGGCTTCAAGCCAACCAAAATGCCCCCTGAAATGTTCTGCCCAATACGTCAGCCGGCGATCCTGAGAGTGTCGTCGGATTTCTTAATTACTCGGTTTCCATGGGCCAGTATTTCTAGTCAGTCGGCAAAGAGTGCGACTATTTTTGATAGCCGCAGCCTTTTCCATGTCGACGCACGTTTCTATCCACCCATGGCCTCAGTCCTTTCTCAAACTCCCGGTCAGTTGACGTCTCAGGGATCTATGCGTCCCATTGTATGTTGCATCCGGGAGGAGGGATCTGCCAGCATCTAACAGTGTAACTGAAGTCGAGGGTAGTATTCGTTTCTGGGGTTTATAAAGAAAGGAGCCCCGCCTGGCAACTGCCGCCGAGTACAGAGCTTCTTTCATCTGCTCTCAGTGTTCGCATTTTGTTGGGACGACAACCGCACTGAGAGTTCCGATTGGAATTGTAGTCGGCGGTGTCGTCTAGAGTCAGGTATGCGGACAAGTGGCTTTTGTACTGATGTGACCACAGACAGAAGGAAAACAAAAGTGACCTCGGAGCAATGCGTAGTCTGAGTCCACAGGTGTGGACCAGAATGACCGGCAATCCTCGATTGATCCATGTCGCGGATGACGGATAGCAGTGTGAATGATGTGCTCTATGCTGTGGAGGCGAAGGGTGCGCCAGGTGAGTCAGTATTGCTTTCTGTGGCAAACATTGATGCTCGCCAGAAGCAGCCTGTGTTCGTTTCTCTGTCGGAGTGGAAGAAGCCATGTGGAGGTCAGAGGATGATGCGGCCGCATGGAATGAGAAAGAGGACAGTGAAGTTAGTTAGAGGAGGTACATAATGTGTTTATGGTTGGGGTGCACAAGACCCACAAACCAAGGGGCTGGGTTTATTGAAGAACATGACAAGGAGCCGAGGAACAGTGGAGATTGTAATTTCAATTTCTGTTGAATCAAATGCTTGAAAAAATGTGTGTCCGTACAGTTAGACGGTATTCAGTACGTTGGGTACTACGGCGTTGTTTTCTTTTCCGTCCCTGTAGGTTCACTACCTATCCGGTTTGTACATTGATTCGTAGTACACCAACGTGTAACTCGATGAGAAGCGCAACGGTCAGCGAGGCTTGCCTTGCTGTTGAACGATGACGATGACAGGCCCCAATCTGGGATTTCCCGAGAAAACTGCCATAACTGGCGGAAACATAAACCGTGAAATTAACAACCCCCCTCTCGTTATCCCATTAAACCGTTATTTCGGAATTTTAAACCATTAGATGCACATCCTCGAAAAGAGTATTATTCGGCGGTATACATCGTATCAAAGTTTAGTGACAATGACTTGGAGGCAGTGCAAAAGTGTTCAAGAAAGCATGAATGAAAAAGAAATGAGGTAATCAATGTACGGCAAAAGCCCACAGTGCTTGTTGCGCAACGGTGAAGTGTACATGCCCGTAACTCACTACATAAATGGACTCCATCGAACTTTAGCAAACCCTCAACAGCCCCACGTGAGTACGGTGTTACATCGAAGCCTTTGGCGGCGAGCACAACCGGAACGATAGGCAAAAGAGTTAAAGGCCCTTGCTCACACAATCAAAATGGAAACGAAGTGACCATGGACCTCAGTGATTTGTGCCAGGCGGTTGCAAAGATTTTGCGATAAAGATCACAGATTAAGAAGCGAAACAGCTACTGCGCTTGACTTCGTATTTCTAGCAACCACAATCCTAAATTTGAAGTTCCAAGCAAGAAATGAAGACCACGAGACAAAACGCAAAACTACTTCACGCTTAGTAGTTAGTCCACGAATAAAATCGAACGGGTCTTAGCATCAAACCAACGAAATAGAAAAAACGCAACGAATACACATATAGGAAGCAATATTCAGGGCGAGCAAACAAAAGCCTACCGACAATCATAAAAACTATAGTAAGAATCCGCAACACCAGACACCAACATTACCCCAAATGAGAGCTACATTGTGAACGATCACATCAAAATTATACGTTCGGTAACTCAGCAAAACGAAGTCGATGACCATGAACAAAATGGAGACTGAATGTGCGAGAGAAAGAGGATGGAGCTAGAACGAGTATCGTCCGAGAATCCAACTTTTTACATTATAACACACGTCGCCAATTTGAACCGGTTGACTGGATCACTAAACGCGTCCCCTTAAATCTGTCTTTTTGTTGCCAAAATATCGGACGGATGACACAACCGGGAGCATCATGTGAACCGAAAACCGTCGCATTGTACGCTAGAATTGATTTTTGAGGACGCGGTTCTTCAATTACTACATCGATCATGGAATGCGATTCGAGGGGTCCGTACAGACAGGACTTAAAGCATTGGGCAACTAACCGCACAAGCTATTCTCGACTTCAACAATAAACGCAGGTTTGGCTTCAGTAAAACTTTCGATTCACAGGCTCACCACAATCGCTAATATGATTTTTCTTGCGTAGATCTGATTTTTGCTACGCAGCACAACTGCAAGGGTAGTGGATATTGGCTTATCATACACATTACTCTCGTCAACGGTCAACACAGGGGTGACGAAACCGCATTGATTACGCCAGTCGACAAGCTGAATGATCGGTGCGTGTTAGTCACGGAAAACCAATATAAGTGATTTGATTTTGATTAATAATAGAATGTCTGTGTCTGCTCGATTTGTCCCTTCCCACTAGGTATTGGCAAGGGCCGGCACAAACCAAAAGATACAATAGACTGCAGATTTCCGGGACGAAGTACAACAGACATCCGCTTCCTTTCCCGCGTTGCGAAAAGGAAGAGCTGGTGATGGTAGAGATAATGAATATTTATCACTGAGGAACAAATTGGCTAACAGTTTACATATATCCGTGAATAAACCACAATATCCAGGATGATAACAAGGAAGTAGAAACAGAATGAAGCACGTTCTCAAACCAAGTAAAGGTAGACTGACCTTCCACACTTCTACGATCAGCTGGCGCAGCGTGGCATTTGGGGGCATCCATAATCGTTCGGAAGGATATATCAAATCCTGACTGATATCAATACGAGAGATTCGAAACGTGATTCCTGCGTTCATAAAAACAACAGCGCAAGAGGTGCGTGGGGAAAAGAAAAATTAAACGGGCGAATGCCGTGGGAATGAAAAAGAAAAAATGGAAATATTCAGATGCCCAAGGAAGAAAATTACCAATATTAACTTGTAAAGTTGCTGGTGGAATCGATTTATCACGTCCAATCGAAATTAAACGTTGTTTCGCTTCGGATATCATGTTTGGTGGCCATGAACAAAGGACGGTACATGTTTGGGTCGGTTCAGACATGCTTGCACCGGTGAGTGATTAGTCGGACTTCGGTCTACTACTACTGTTGCTACCTCCGATTGAATGATTCATAAATTCCAACAAATCCGAAGAGACAGACAGTCAATTTATGGTGGACGTGTCAAAGAAAAGTGGACTACGGTGTACACGTATAGTTGCACGAGTGAGTTTGGCAAAACACATCGAATGCAGCCAACTGTATTTGTTATCCAGGTCGAACGTGTTTCGTATCTGATAATTGCGACCACAGCTAAACACACTCAAACCATAGTAGTGACGAAAATGTCCGGCTTCCGCATGCAACGAATCCGCCCAGGTTGGAGAAGAACAAGTAGTTCGGTTTGACTCCGGCAGACACGAACCTAAGGATATTTTCTCTCTTAAATAACTTCCCAAAACACGATACCCTCGTTCAAGGATATTTGTGCTGTTCGCAGCTTAGTTTGTTGGCTTCCATGAGGTTCCCACGGCTGAGCTTAGTGTTTTGATCGAAAACATTTCATCCCCAGTTCGGGTGACATTGTGGATGCACCATTGTCAACAAATACATAGGAGGCAAAAAGTGAAGTGAAAGAGATCACGTTTAAAATGCGACTGTCAAACAGTACAGCATTTTGAGAAACGAAGATGCTGCAGTCAACATAATCCCAACAAACAGACGTCTGACCCTTTGTTATTGCGAAGCAAAATCATTAGCGCCGAAGGATGTGAAGAGGTTTGAAAATATTTTGTAAACAAGATTAATGCTAGCACTGTACTCAAACTTTATTGGATACGAAGAGTTCTGCTTGATTAGGAGTGCGCAAAGCAAACTGAGAAGGTATCAATTTTTACCTCGAAAGAGGAGAACGAAACTATCTCGTTAGCTGCTCAAACAAACAGGACAAACTGAACTCAATATTTTGATTTTTGATCCAGAGCTTGACCTGGATCACATCTGTTAACGATGATTCTTTTTAATCCATAATATCATATCTCCGTACCAATTGCCAGCGATCCAGTTGGCAATGATTTGGTCAAATTAACTAAATAAAAAAATCTTGTTTTTATTTGAAAAGAAAAACCTGTTTAACATGTTTGAGTCACATGAGGTCGTGAACGCTTCCCTGAGTATGGATGACACAGAGGTTGAATTAAGAATTTTTGAAAATGTGTATTCGCAAGTTTAAATCACTCTTCATGAAACCTGATTATGACTCAAGCAGTAGATAAACCATATTTTGGTCCAGCTAAAGTCAAACACACAAGTCGTAACCGCGAAATGTAATTTACCTTTTGGTTCATAAACGGGCCATTTGTTTTCCGCGAACGAAGGTACAATGGCCCCGGGGACGTTCAAACGGTGTTCAAGCCAAAGGGTACACCAAGTGTTCATGAATTCGTTCACCAGAAGCGGGCTAGAAGTCCCATATGCCGGAGCGGCTTCGGGATCTTGTGTACACACAGACTGGGCAGTTTGAGTGGATCGGGTTTCGGAAGAGGACAAGCTCTGTATGAGTGAGTGAGATAGAGAAGGGCATGAATGCAATCAATATTAGATGAAATTAGATGCAAGAGACAAATACATCGAAATGCAACTACAAGAAAACAACAAGAATAAAATATTATTTTCCGTTGTTATGATGCAAATGTACAACATTTCTGAAAGGGGATCACAACAATGTAAAGACTGTCGAAACCCAAGACTTTATCTGACTGATCACGGTCGCCCGGTGGTTTCAAGAGAAAAAAAATCGTGCATCAAGGGATTCACCTTGACAGTCTTCAATCAAATTAATTGCCAACTGTTTTAAAATCTGTATATCGTGATTGCCAGCTCTCGTGGCTTCAATCGGCAGTCTTGATTCAAGTTCAATTCCACCCTGCCTATTCAAGCGAGAACGACCAAATACCATTTGAATGATCAATACGACCGGAGGTCATAACCAAACAATTTGTATAGGCCTCCTCAGACTAACAAACGGGCTTGCTGGTCGGTCTTATTTCCTAGTTTTCCACGAACAGAGCAGTCTTGTACTTCTAGCCACAGATCGAATGCTCGCCTTACGTCAACTACTAGACGTCTGTCAATGCTAACTGCACGAAAAAAACCAAGGTCAACCGCATCGTGAATATCGTCCACTGCAGAGGCCATTTCTTATCTATGAGACTTTAAGATGCAAATCCGAACATTCGTAATGTCATTGGTTTTGTTCCTTCTTAGAACGATTTCTTGATTCACCTCGTGTGTCAGCTCCGAATGCAAATCAACCCCTTGTCCCGGGAGATCGGCAACGCAGATGGGTTTGTTTACTGCTCAGTTGTAGCCCTTTTTCTAATCCTGACTAGTTAACACTGATCCTGTGCATTTCACTTGTTGCTCAACGGTTCGTCGTGACCTTTGTTTCGCTCGGGCTCTGGTGCGAACAGAATGGCAAGCCTTAACAGCCGATCTACTGGACATTTAAGAGGCACTGTGCAGTATATATATATATATATATACATATATATATATACATATATATATATACATATATATACTAAATAATAAACAATAAACTGATATACAACCGGTTAAGGAGGTCATGTACAAAGCGGCAGCTGTCACACTGGAATCTAAGTTATGTAAACTTCAGACACGATGAATATGCACGGTTGAAGTTGCTTTATTAGGTGTGTTTGCTGATACACCCCTTGGAATGTCACAATCAATGAGGTGCGTAAATCACCGCAAGAGTTTGAGAAACGACCGTGAACAAAGGTGGACAGAGAATGAAAAGCGAAATGCGCAAGGTTTCAGGATCACATCTAAGATGTTGGTAGGGCCTATCTTCTCTCGGTCATCTAGTGCTTGCCCAAAAACCGAATGAATGGGAATCAAGTATGTTATAGACTCCGTGGGGGTTGAACTGACCAGAGATTTAATCCAAGGCAAATGTTAGAACATACACCCACCTGTTGTAGATCCATGACCTTTATCTCTCCGAATCCGAAAGTGGTGTCTCCCTAAGTCGATACTGTAATTTTATGGTGCGGTTTCTGACTGGATGGTAGGTCAGAGAAGTTTATTTCACTTATCCAATTTATGTATGCGAATAGCCGAAGCGGAGTTCACACTTATCGCGATGTCGCACCCGAATTCGCCAGAAGTAATGTTCTTCAGAGTTGCCCTTTTTCGCCTTTACTTTTTTAACTCTGTTTTTGAAGTGGCTATGGAGATAACCCTATCCCCATTTGAACAATAGTAGCATCGATATTTGCTCAGAAAAGAATCTACCTGTCTTAGAGTGTGCGGATGACGTTATGATACTGAATAAGGACCCAAGTAAGTTACAAAGCATTATTGTCCATCTGAACAAAAGCTTAAAGGTACATTTGGGATGCGTTATGCATCTACGAAGTGTCAAACGACCGGACTGGCTGGAAATTGAACCTTCTTCATAAGAGGAAAATTGGGTGAGGTGGATGGATATGACTGACCGGGCAATTGTATAAATATAGAAGAAATGGTCTGTGATGTGACGCGGCATCCGAATTCCAACCTTTGATCGAAAATGTATAACAGCAATTACGTCTGTTCTATTACACGGTGCAGAAACATCGTTGCTCAAAGGAGATGAACGACGACTTTCGACATTTGAGCACCATTACCATCGCAGTACTAGTAAAATAACCTGTAAGAATTTCCTCAGTAATTCAGAGGTTCGGCGTAAAGTAATAGGTCCTAGGGTTAAAACTTGACAACAGGCATTGAATATGAATAGATTAGAATGACAGGGATAGGTTTTGCGAAAGTCCATCATTATCATCGTTCAGCATTAAACAGCAAGGAGAGCACACCTGACTGCTGTCTTTTCCCCAGAGGTACAAGTTCCTATAAAAAGAGTGTATATCCAAGGGGAACGCGGAAAACCTTCACAGGCAGCAAAAGATGACATGCTGTTGCAGCCAACACACGCAACACAGTCTAACAGTACAAACGCAATCTGTCAATCATTTTGACTAAACAGAAAATTCCTTGAAAATTACCACTGAGCACATTGAGAAAACACAAGTTGGCGAACAAGCTCGTTTTCAGTGATTCGCCATTGTTCACGGTTCATTGCCATATCCTTCAGTATCTCCAGCCAACAAGTCGACGAGTCTTTCGGACCCCAACCACAAAAGCGTGAGACAACTAATGGGCCTAACTTCGTTGTACATTTTCTCATCCCACGTTACCACGTCATCTGTTGGCTTCCACATGGCTTCTTCCATTCTATAGGAAGAACACAAAATAGG
>LUCM01011134.1:7117-30366 GCA_008360955.1 Fasciolopsis buskii | reverse complement strand
CTGCGGAAGAGGGGAAAAGCTGCCGGTCCCGACGACCTTCCCCCAGTTCTTTTCAAATTGGGTGGAGAAGCTCTGGTGAAACAACAAATCTTCTCGATTCGTGATATTTAGAACGAGGAGCGTATTCCGTTATCGTGGGATGATTCACTGATTGTATCCATCTTCAAGAAAGGCACATGGAGTGACTGCAGCAATTATCGGGGAATTGTTTCAATTCCGGTAGTTACGAAGGTGTTAGCTTCGATAATGCTGCGTCGCTTGACACCGATTCACGAGAGTAACATCCGCGAACAGCAGGTTGGAGTTCACTGAAGTTGAAAGGTCGCGTACACTGTGCCGCAGTGCGCTCAGTTCTGTTGTACGATTGCGAGACATGAAATATTCGTGCGGGAGATGTTCGTCGGTTAGAGGTTTTCGGCCACCGATATGTACGCACTTCGGCCAGGAAACTGGTACTAGGTGTCAATTCCGCGAATGACTTGATTCAGAGTGTGAAACTTAGTAGACTACGCTGGTTCGGTCACGTGTTGCGTATGGCGAACACTCGGCTACCATATCGCGCCCTATTTTGTTCCTCCCAAGGAATAGAAGAAACCATGTGAAGGTCAGCAGATGACGTGGCAACATGGGATGAGAAAATGTACAGCGAACTTAGGTAAAGTAGGTGTCTCAGGTCTTTGTGGTTGAGGTCCGAAAGACCCGTCAGCTAGCTGGATGGAGACTTTGAAGGACATGGCAATGAACCGTGAACAGTGGCGACCATGTTGTCATTTTCTGTTTAGTCAGAATGATTGACAGATTGTGTTTGTACTGTTAGACTGTGTCCCATGTGTTGGCTGCAACAGCAATGATCTTTCGCCGTCTGTGAAGGTTTACTCCCTGTTCCCCTTGGATATTCACTTTTATAGAAACTTGTAACTCTAGGGGATAGGCAGCGGTCAGTGAGGCTTGTCATGCTGTTTAACGCCGAATGATGACATCACATGTGACAGATCATTTTTGAAATTCTTGCAACTAGTCAAAATGGTAGCGACACATTGGCCAATTTTCATGCCAACTTCCAGCAGAAATTGCTCGGATTCCAAAGGAAATGGGAGAAAAGGGAGTAGTGTTAATGGCATTTTGTGTTCCATGCTGTCGCGGGCCGAAATCGGACTAGAAGACTAATATCTAAATCCTTAGGGAACATCCCTCAGAAACAAATGGAAATCATCGCCTTAACGGCGTTTGCTCTAGGGCGCGGCACTTTTATCACATGCAGACCATAACGCCATTTGTATTGAACCTTAACGCTACAAGTTGGTTGTTAAACAATACTGGGTGATGATAACGAACGGAGAAGCTCAGTACAAAAATGTTGAGGATTATGAAAGCAGAATGTGACCGATCAATCCCAGAAGAAAAAAGAGCAGTAAAATCGTCAGAATACAAATCAAACACCCTCAGTACAGCCTGGGTGGATGAATAAGACTACAGATGAGCTAATTAAAACGTCAAAAAATGGAGATAAAGCGCGATTTGAGGATCAATTTTATGCTCGCTCTCACCCCCACTGACTGGACTTGGAGGGGCCCGTTAGCCCCCGACTTGGGTAAACCGGTCTGATTATTAGCAGGTCGATGCCACATCGCATACTCCACAGACTGCCCGAAACAATCATTGTAGGCGGAGTATTGCACCAGACGACATTGTAAATCTTTCACGTCGCCGTAGGATGGTAGGAGCTCCTGTGCAACAAAACCAAACAACAGGGGTAATTATGAAACCGCAGAATAGCACAAAAGAACGCTGTTTTGAGAGAGACGGATGGAAAATCATATGCATGGAACCAGCCAGAAGATATCACATCGAACTGAGCGTCTTGTACGCAGAAATAATTCGACTCGTGCCCAGAACGGTGAGCGTAGGAAAAAGCATTCATAAAACTTGTATGCAAAATATGTATATGCAACCAAAGAATCACCATGGTTTAGTTCGTTAGTGTTTCGTTTTTCAAGCACTTGGACACCATTCCAGTGGCGCCAGTAAAAACGTTGACTTTGAAGGGAACAGCCCCGTGTGAACAGATAGATATCAGATGAGGCATGTTTGCTTGTAAAATTGTGTATCATTGTGTGCGTGCATGCGTAAACGAACATTTACAAATGCCTATAAAACCGGAAGCTTTTCACCACGTGCATGTTTAGTGAAGGATATGAATGCAAAACGACAATTTAGATACAATTCGTTTGATGAATAACGAAATAGAAAATTCCGAAAAATTAAAAGCAAAGATTTGGACACATTTGAGCAGCATGATTATTCGGATGGTAACAAAGCATTTTGTGACCAAAAACAATAACTGGAAATTCCCAATGGTTAGGACACAACACAAAAAGCCACAAACACAAACAGCTCCCAACTTGGTCGTAAGATGAAACTAATTGACTGAATGGGCCGCAAATTCGAGAACGGTATGGTGAATATTGGGCACGGGAACGGAACTTCATGAAGAACGTACGTAACCAGGGAGAATATCCCATGGTTATCAAGGCGAACTTATCAACGGCACGGAGCACGTAAACTAAGCGAGAAGGGGGGGAAAACAACCCCGACTAGCATTGCATTTTTTTTTGTTTTTCTTCTTTTGGTATCAAGAAAATAACTACCCATTTCATCCATTGGTTAAATGTTCCACATAGGAACGCAGTGGAAGGGGCACGCTCCGTAGCCATCTGGGTCGACTACACGGGGGAAGGATGGTTCACCAACGACGATTCAGAAACTACATCAGGACTCAATAAGCCAAACGTGATAACGGACCGGAAGATAACAAACTACCGTCCACTATCAAAATGAACGGCGGAAGTGGGAGGTGAACCAATAATAGTTTTAGAGATAGGCAGTCAACATCACTGTTGTCACCGTTCAGCAGAGCAACCCCAATGACAGGTGTCTTTTCTTAAGTTATATGTTGCTACGAAAAGTGAACGGAAGGTCTAGCTTGCAGCACAAAAGTAAAAATTCTATAAATCAAAGTGATATTCAACTATGAAACAGGGAATAGGCTTACTACACGTGCGACAGCGGTTGCCTCTTCTATTGTCTGATCCTTGTAAACGCTGACAGATGACGTAATTATCTGCTGTGTAATGGGACAGCGTGTGGATACGTTTACCTGGGACGAATGAAGATGTGGAATGAATAACAGAATGATTAGTGGCGGATAATAATGTCCGCAATCATAATGACAGTTAGGATAATAATACTAAATAATTGGATGCTAAATTTAGTACGCAGTCCCGACAGAGTGACTTATCCCAACAATGCAGGACAAGCGGTGCTCGAACGGATAAGGTTGTGGTGTTTGGTCGTGAAGATCATGAACTTGAATTCTCCAACTACCGGTCAACTACTCTACCTAACAGTCCTTCGTTGACTGCATCCGCCTTCCTGAAAATGGTGTTTACTGTTATTTGATCAATAGAAGAAGTAAAAGATATAAAAACTTCAGTATTAGCACAAAAACTGCAAACATTTATGTGATCACGTACACTGAACGGAACAACAGACCAACATTAATTTCTTCCCGTGAGCGGCAGCTCAAAGAATTTCAGGTTTCCTTTGAGAATACTAACAGCCAGATCACGATTATAGCACGCCTACTTAATTTCAATCAGTGTCATAATTGGCAAACACTTTTCTTCATGTGAAAATCTATGCACTAGTAAACCCCGCGACGAATACGTCTACAGACTTTGTGTTCTTGTACCCCAATAAGGTTTGTGAATCGGACCGCTGTTTAGGATGATACATAGGACTTCTTACTCCGAGGACCAGAACTGATTAAAGTTCGCCAATCCGATTAGGATTAGAGAAACACGCTGATTGCGAAATCACCTAGGGTACCAGGAAAAAGTTTCGGGATTCTGGTCCCATGCACCATTGGATGGGCATACTGTGGCCTCTGGTTGGGGATTTGAGTTATTATCGAAATGTGTCAGATATGCATTGGTGGTTCATTCATGGGAAACAATCCGAATCAGTATTGATTCAATAGCATTGATTCTGCCGCGGAAACTTCATCCGCTCTTCCTTAAACCACGCCAACAGTAACTTTACTAACTAACACCATATACAGCAACGCTTTACGGACCACGAAGTTGAGATATAACTACAAAAGTCTAGTCAAAATTGTGTGAGTTTCTGCCCAATATACGTATTTTTTCGCATTATTGTAGTTGATTCACGGTATGAAGTCTCTGTTCATGTCAAACAGCCCACACATCTGATCTAAAAGATAGAAATATCGAATAATTACCATTGTCCTGATGCTATCATCGTACTCCACTGAGAAACGGTAACTGAAATGGTAAACAGCTTAGATTTATTCTAAGTTTCTGAAAGGGGTGGAGTAGGTAGCATTCCTAGGAAATCTCGACCAACTTAAACTGATGCACACGCTACAGAGTATCGACCACCATCTAATGTAACGCAAGCGTATGAGCATTATGCGAACGGTCGCATTTGGAATACTATCCCGCAACGTCAAAACCATCAGATGGCAAAGTGCATATGGAGGTCTTCAAACTACCCGGACTGTACCAGTCAGTGATAAGGAAATTCCATCAGACCGCATGCTGAGGAGTCGAAAAATTTGGCACGGTTAGATATATTTTTTGCGTTATTCCGATGTGAGCAGAACTCGAGAATCCTATCTTAAAATGGATTCCCTCATCCTCTGGTGAAAGTGGGATTCTCGGTAAAAGTGCAAGTATCCGAATGACAAAAAACAATGGGAAGACCAAAAAAAGGCAAAATTCCATGTAATTCGTCTGATTCAACCTATCCTATGCAAACCAATTTTACCGAGATCGTCTTCACCTCGGTCGCAGGATATAAACAACAATGACTGCGCTTCTATGGACTTCAAAAGTGAAGTGGAACCACATGAGATTTCATTTGACCCGGCGTGATAACGAGTCGGACGATAGCGCTTCACTATCTGCTTTTTAGGGAAATATTCTCTTCATCTTCTTTGGCAATTGAAGAACTTTAAAATTTTTTGTTCCAACAAAAAAGAACCGTTGTTCCCATGTGAACACCGTCCTGTCCAATAGTTTTTTCATCAGCTTGATAAATTTAGATGTCAAACGATAACAGACACGCTGATGACAATTTCGATGAGCATTAGCTTTTCGTGAAGATCAATAAGTCTACACTGAGAACAAAGGATGACGTGAATAAAACTAGTGCTAGAAAAGAGTCGAATATACAAAGAAAGAAATTCTGTGGGGATTTCGGTAAACTGCAAACAAGTACACGCATGTTCCGAGAAAAAAACAAACAAGGAAAATACAAGTTACAATCCGGATGTTCATAGCATCAAAGAAAAGATGCAAGAAACCGACAGGGAACATACCGCGTCCAAATCCAAACATACAACGAAATAATGACTAAGTTCCAGTAGCCGAGATAATGGCCTAGGTAAATTTTTACTTGGACGAATAACGCAAAACGAACTTGTTTTGTTAGGTCCTGATAAAAAGAAAAGTGACCTATTCATGGCAAGTGGGAGGGAGAGACGAGAGAGGACTGTTAATTTGTTTGTCCGATCCCATACGCACGTATCGCCCGGCCTTGAACGCAACAAGACGTCAACTGGAAACGTGTCACAGACGCACTTTTCAAGATACATAAGACTGAACAGCACTGTTCATCTTTGTGGTCATGTAAAGACTACTTTGAATGATACCAGAATGTAAAAACTGACCAGTACTTAATAAAGATCTCAGTTAAAAAGCACTCGTATGAATGAAGCCAAGCGTTAAGTTATCGAACGAAACAGAGGAGAGAAAACGCAAGTTGCCAGATAGAACGGCCGTGAACATAACGGAATGAAAGAGGCGCATGTAATTTTACCAAAATTTTACCAGTAGGATTGTTGTTCACGATAACCCAAATCTCGATAAAATACAGCTCCAATCAACAACGTTGTTTCTGATTTTCAAAAAAGTACGCAAACAAAAACATCACTTGGTGGATCGGTTTTTTTGACACACCGCGAAACTCGCAAGGTTCACATTCGCAGGACTTGAAAAAGAGCAAGTTTTGATGCCAAGTCACTATTTCACTTGTCGAACGTGCAGCTGTGATAATATTGCAATGAACGGGAAATGTTCTCAATCTCACCCTTGCACCATAACCAATGAACCGAGAAAAATGAATCATTGAATTTGACCGAGCAAGTCATTAGAATTGCTGACTGGAATTAAGCAACTAACAGGCGAAACATCATTGTGTTGCATTGGATTTTCGCGCACACAAGTGTCGGCATTTCAGTCAAAAAGGATACGTTCCTCATCTCATCAGAATACAGAGTTTGAAAAAAACGCAGCGAAGAAAATTCGGGCTGGGTAGGGAACGGTCGAGTTTCTATAGATATTTATGCGAGAGGGAATGGAGCGGAAGATAGAACGTGTTCTGGTACGAGAACGGCATTTAGAAAGGTCATTGTGTAACGGATGGGACGGGACGAGTCCGAAAGAATTCCATGTGCAAATTTTTTCGCAGGCGGATAGATGCATGTCACACAGTTCGGCACAGAGTTCTTTTAGTGATTATTGACAAACCATGACGAAGCGTTCTGAATTCTTTCTCTAATAAACCAGCAAACGTGAAAAGGGAACAATAGAGGAGAGCAGAAAAAACGCTGCTAAATAGATAGGGAGATAGTGTTTTGCTTAGCCTAGAAATGCCTCAGTCTTTCTATGTGAAACGACAGTCTCCTAAGATTTTTAACTTAATCGGAAATATGAGAGCACCATTTTAAGTTTTTATTAGTAGTAGTTCGCAAGTAACTGACAGAATCTATCCTAGTGAGTGGTTTTGTGTTAATCAAGGAAGGGTAAAGTGGGTAAGCAGACCGAGGAGAAGTAAACAAAGATTCGACACATCTAGACAAATTAAGATTTAAGCTACAGCGAAGGGGAAAATCACGGTCGACAGACAAGTTGTTGGAAAAGTTCAGGAAATCAGGTCGGATATAGCCTGACCCACAGCAACGTCATCAGCATGTGTGAATAATTCAGCACAGGAACCAGTGTGTAGGTTGCTGATGGATGCTGAAAAAATACAGAGAAAGGGCAACTCGAACGGGGTAGATTCGTTTCTTTCCAGTCCTGTGGGCTGAGTTCTCTTGGTGAAGTGGTCTGATAGCCAGACTGGGACAGCCGAAATACTGTTCACGGAGCACACTAACAGAAGTTAAACAAGTCAGGAAGGCAAGTTCTGTTAGTTTAGGAACGCGTGACGTAAGAGCAATGGGAAGAAAACGTTTGGCTGGAATACTTGAATTACTAGATATGGGGATGGGCAAAATAGCAACTGGTCCCCAACAATCGGGAAGTGAATGTTTGCATGAGGAAGTATTGAGAAGAGAAGTAAATACATCAATGAGTGGAGCCGTATCGTACTTTAGAAGCGAGGACATACCGTCAGGACCTATACCATTGGTTATTTTGGTCGATCAATTGCCAAGGATAATCGGGTCTTTTCAAATAAACTTTCTTTGTTTGCTTGGTCGCCACAAAAACTTGGAAATGTATTCCAATGAAGTGCAATTCAGGACTGATGCACAGTTAGTGATTCAATAAGAATACTGACGGCGAAGCAAACTACTGATCGATATTTCGACGACCGGTTGATAGCAAGCTTTCCCAGCTGAGCTGACAAATTGAACTGCTTGAGACATACTCAATCCATTATGGGGCTTGGCATCGTTCACCTATTTTCTATCGCTGCAATCACACAAATAAAATGTTGAGAAGCATCTCGACCTCGTTTCGTATTTTTATAAGACGGGAGGGGTATGATACTCTGTAGTCATTAGGATCCATTTACGTGGGGAAAATGAGAACCGACAATCATAATCCTGAAACTTGGAGCGTTACAAAACTGCACAGAACCAAGCGCGACAACGATTCCGGCGACACCGAACTCCCATCGTCCACCAAAGTGACAGGCGAATCTGGGATTCGAACCAATGGCTTTTCTAAAGTGACAGGCGCTTAAGTACGTCAGTTTTCGAGTTTTGCTTAAGCTTCGTGGACCTTTGCACATATTTTCGACACATCGCACCGTTGTACAAAACACCAGACAGTAACTTGACAAGTACTGACAAGTGCAACAACCGGTTTCTAAAAGCAAGATATCATCCTTAGTGAAAATAAAGTGTTGGACGTCATAGTACTATATCATTTTCCGCAGTTTCATAATCAGAAGGAGTTGTCATAAATAAACAGAATTATGCCAAAACTACTCGTAAATCTCATTCAACTGGGGTATGAAGATCTCGTTTGCATGGGTCTAAGACGTGTGCGTGCCCACTTTAGGATGCATTGAATATCGATGGATTATTTTGCAACCTGCGAGATCGTGTGCTCTTACGAGATCTCATGCAAGAGATATGCACTTACTCGATTCCGAATATTTCTGTCATAAACCTGAATAATTCTGACATAATCCCGAATTAATGCAGGAAATTGTATGAAGGCGATGCCAAACCCTATTGGCGCACGAATTGGGATGCATGTTTAGAGACGCAGTTGGAATTGTACCAAAAATCGATCTGACATGACCTAAGACTGACTAGTGAAACGTGCTGCTTGGAGGACGAAAGCAAACATCGGGAGTTACAAAAAGCCCACAACAACCAGAGGATGCTTTCAAATATTACTTTACAAAAGCAACGAGTTCAAAAGATTCCGGCAGGTAGAAGGTGCAAGGTGGAAAATCTGCATTGCTATTTTATGTGTTGGCATTTGTATGAAATTTAGTAAATTCTAAGCAAGCTTCCAGCGCTTAAAGGTGTCAAAATTACGAAGGCTTTTTAACTCAGCCTAACAGCATGCAGTAAATTACTGCAACTGCTGGGTCCACTCTTGTGTCGAGTGACGTGAATATGCGCTAATTTCACTGCCTGATTATGGAAAGGAAGTTTTAGTCACTTGCAGCGCGTGGGCTACTGTGTGTGTGGCTCCAACTCCGTATCACAGTCGATACGCTTAAAATAAACAGCGAAAGCTGCTTGGCAGACCCCACAAACTGTTATCGTGTTTGAAGTTCATCAACCAAATGAAGTAAGCCCGGGACAGATGACCGAAGACGATCAATGAGGCAAACACATTCGGCCCACACGTGGGGCTCGGGTCTGCCAGTTAAAAGGACAAGAAGCTGGAACGCCTCGATTAAAAACTAGGTTATTGAGTAGCTGGCTGCACGCACCAATGGGACAGAAAACAAATTTGACGGATTAGTCCCAGCGGTACCGCATTACAGATTAAAAAAAACATGCGTCTATCATCACATATGAGCGTGGGAAAGCACCATGACCACTGCAACAGAAGGTCATCAATCCATTTTCCATCAAAAGCATACCCTGCGGACCATCCAAAGTTGGAGGGGGGTGATGTTACCACACCACGGGCGTTTACTGGCTCGTTTATTGAGATTCGCCACAGGCTACCAAGATGATTGCCGTTGTCATTTCTGTTGCTAATAGTACCGCCATCATCAGTACTGTAACAGCAGAGCATAATGTACGCGACATTCTAACCCGTTTCGGAGAGGTGATATTCTCTTGCGGTGTATTCCTATGATTTTGCATGCATTCTGGATCATCAATCCGCTCGGGCGTCGTTCAGCTGGATGGGTTCGATAGGAGGCCACTGGGTATTGGGAAAGAGTTGCTCTGGGAACTGTCAAACTGATCACCATCATACTTAAATTGATTTCCGGTGCAAAAAAATCCGTAGTGAATCGCATAACCAAAGAGAATGAACGAAAAAGCTACAGAAAGGTAAATCGGCTTTCAGAGACTAGTTTACCAGTTCACCCATTAGCTCAGTGGGTCCAGGAGGTCGTGAGACCTCTTTTTCCATTAGACCCATACTTGAAGCAAGCAATAAAAAAAGCTCCGATCAAGTAAACAGTTAACAAATTTCTGCAAGCCGATGATGTTATGAAATGCGGATAGATAAGATTAATAAGATAACGGAGTGTACTTTATGATAAAAACCCCGCCTAGTAAAATAGTCTTGATCCGTGGAAAGAACGGGGTTCCAATTACTCACTTTGCACAAAGACATAGCACGCAAACGCCTGGCTTCCTCTTCAGCTTCTTGTGAACGAATTTCCTTTGCCTGAAAAGAACAAGAGCTACATGTTGGTGGTCTTCAACACTGAACTAAGCAATAGTGGCAGAAATACTAACAATCGATTACACGAAAAATAGATGTTCTACCACTGCTGCTACACGCATTCTAATTGCAACTGATGCATCCAATGACTAGGATAGGTACGCGCGGAATTAGCGAACTGAAATAAAAATAGACGACAGGGCAATTAGTGTTAGAGAAGATTAAACGGCTCCCGAAATTCTGTAGACACAGACCAGTTGAAACACGGAGCTGTAGTACGGTGTGTCACTACCGTATTGATTTTACTAAAGCGGCGATAGTTAACTCAGAAAGGATAGTTTCGTTGCAGACAGGGTGACCATTAGGCTGGCATAAAGATAAGCTAGTACGTTTGATCCACGGAATCTCGATTACGGTGACACAAAGGCGAATGTAAATTGCAACTGTAACCCGAACATATTTGGCAAGAATGCGCATGTCATCGACCGCATGGCAGCTCCTTCTACGTGTATCTGGAAGAGCGCAGTTCACCACAGCAGATACAGTGACGATAAAAAATGAATGGATGATCAAAAGGTTAATAGCAGGTGAATAGCTAATGCGAATCTTGGAAAATGTTGCAACCCGAAACGAAAGTAAGAGAACAAATATCCAGCATGGTCAAGATGAGACTGGACCTAAAACAGCTCTAAAAGGCAGTAATATAAACAGATTTATTAGCAACTGCTTCAAGTCAAATGTCGATCACATTTTTTGTCGATCGGGCGGTGTGTGCATTCACTACTATTTAGTTAATTACTGCATCAATGGAGGAACGACAATCTGTCGATGCTCGTTTGAACGTAACCCCACAACCGTCCCTATCGGAAGAAGGGGAGAAGATAGCCGCGACACTGAATGACTAAATAAACTCCGGAGATGAGCGTGAAAAGAACATTACTAATAAGGCAAAGGTTAACCCAATGAACGATGGACAATGTCCTTGTAACACAAAGCATTGCATCATTGTAAGATAATTTACAGCGATTTACTCCGAAACATTAGACACGGATTATAAAAAGTGGTCTTAGTCTTCACAGCGTTACTTTTCAGTTTTTGTTCACTTCTTCGCTTGTCAGAATCCAAACAGATAGTGCGAATGCCCGCAAACAACCGGGTCCTGTATACTGTTTGTCATGTACGGGGCTTTGAACCAAGTGGGAGTTCTAACAAGATATACCCATCCACAGTTGTAAAGACACCCGCTAGTAGCCACCAACCGTGTACAAAGTGACACAGAAACTGGGTTCAAAGCACCGAACTTTGACGTCGCAAACATTTAATCCATTCGACTATCCCCGGCTAGCATAGGTGATTTTGAAACGTCAGTTTGCAATGCATTATGTGCAGGAACAAACGGCCGGATCAGTAACAGCTTAAGTTCACTTCCAATTTTAATCAGTTCATTATTCATATTTTTGGTTTTACGTAATCATGTGACTGCATTCATTGTTATGTTTGTGACCACAATCCGACCTTTATACCTATGGATCATGTTATCACTATGCCCAGAAGGAATTACTTTTTTAATTGACTGACAGTTTATAACGGATGGGAGACTTAATCAGAGCATGGTGGATTTGAGCCAATGACGATTCCTAACAAGCCAATTGGCATAGTTGGTTGCCTGAAGAAAAAACCACAGACAATCTGTATTCTCCAAAAGTGTGCTGTTTATAGAAGTACGGTATATAGTAAATATACTTCACACCTGCCTAATTTCAGGCTGTCATACAAAACGTGCTAAAACGGGTGGAGGTTGGAGTAGATGGAGTAAGTGATAAAAAGCGATGATAGCAAGCAAAACAAACAAACAACAGTCTTCCTATGGTTCTGCTGCGAACATCATCTTTCGACGACTAGAAAAAAAACGAATACATGCCCTCCACTTACTTCGATTTCGGTCTGTGTCCATGAGGGAGACACGCCAGCGGTCCCCTTGATCCTATCTGCACCAGTCTGGCAACCGAGATGGGGCTACATGGTATAGACGTTCTGTTAGCTTCTACATTCTTCTGCGCCCTTCAGCTCCACGCTATTTTCTCCAACCAGGCCCAAGAAGTGTAAACAAGGAGCGAAACGACAAGCCCTTGGTAGGCATTCTCAATACATGACCATCGGAGAAGATTCTGCGGTGCAGTCTCTCAAACGAGAAGCCAGTTGTGTCAAACACTCGTTCGTGCACTTTAGTGTTGTTGACACTAGTCCAACCAAACACGATCAGATGACGGACGTCTTCGAATAGTGTGTGCCACACCTCACAACCGTGTAGCAGTACGGGGCGCACGATGGCATTATACACTAGGCCTTTCAAAGACAGGCTGATGTCGTGTCAACCCCATAGATGTCTGAGGCTATAAAAAGCTAGCCTGGCCTCTGAAATACGCCAAGAGTCCATTTTCATGATTACACCTCAGATAAGGAGGAATTTTAATACCTTTCAGTCTCTCATTCCGCAAGTACAGCAGCCCAGACAGGGGCTCTCGCCAATTGTGAAGTAATACCTTATAGTTCGATGGTGCGAATTGCATGCCGTATCGAATCACTTCAGTCGTCAAACGAATTAGAAGTTGAGCCGCTTGGATATTAGAATCGAGGATCGTGATGTCGCCGGCGTAATTCTGCACCTGGTAGGAGTTCGACATCACTAATGAGACTCATGAATTATTTCTTAAGGGCATTGTCGGTCGCAAAGTTAAGGAGAAAAGGCGAAGTATGACACCCGTATCGTGGGGAGACAACAAAGGGAAGCCAAAACTCGTCATAGGCTCCTAATTCTCCAGAAGTATGACAGTAGAGAGATTCGATGATTGATACATACCCTTCAGGCACCCCGTGTCTTAACAAAAGGTCCCAGAGAGTAGTCCTGTCCACTGAATGAAAAGCTGCTCTGATGTCCAAGAACACGGAGATGGTCGGTCACCGGTAGGTGTGCCTACGCTTCAGTAGTTGACGGAGGGTCAACATCTGATCTGCGCAGCCTCGAAAAGGCCGAAACTGTTTGATCTTCACGGATATGTTCGCCTGTTTCTGTTGTTAATCTGCGGAGAACAATAGATGTAATTTGAATTAAGCTGATTCCTCCGACATTTCCGCAATCAGTTCGCGAGCTTTCTTGAAGACGGAAATAAAGATCGATTCCGTCCCATACGGAGGGACATTTTCCTCGTCCCATACTTTGGAGAATAAGTGCGTCAGTTTTTTCAATATATGGTATCCTGCGTCTTTGGATAAAGCAAGGTGGCAAGCCGCCTGGGCCGTCGGCCTTATGGCGCCCGTTGAGTTAGTGCAGGAGGGCAGTTAAAGTGTTCAGCCCATTTTACTAGTGGTTTATGAATATCTGGGAATTATACTACTTTGCAGGCGAGAAAAACTCCCCGTTCTATGCTATATCATCTAACCAGATTCTTATTAGACAGTTCATAACTGGCTGCAGGCCTCGCTGATGAAATAACCATAGTCGGTGCACAGGAAAAAGTCACCAAATAAACTCGATTTCCGCGTTTTGCAGCTGACTTAACACGGCAACTGCCCGGGTGTTCGATGAAGACAACAGAAATTCTATAATGTCATGACAATTTGCATCGATCGTATTAAAACATGAGTTAAATGACAGCGTTTTGCGGCGAAGACTAAGATAGAACCTGAGACTTCGCCTTATTCAATCCTGAGTAAGCAGAAGGCGAAAATGAGTATGATCAGAAATTAATGTTATGCGAATGGGAACGAAGATATCGACAAAACCGATGTCCCGATAGCTCAATAAGTACAGTTAATAGCGCCCTAGGAGCTAGCACATAATACATGAAATCAACACACTGAATATGGTAATGTCTTCGAGAATGACGACAGATCGTTGAGCATACAGAACAAAAGTGGATTTGTCTCAAACGATGGAAATGGACCACCTCTAACAAGTGCGACTAAACGTCACGGGAAATGTGATATCCGGTGCTGGTTACGTTTGATCGTACTGAATCAATCAGTAGCACACAGCTGAACAGACTGCAATAGTCAACCACGGAAAATCGATAGAGAATGTGTAGATCATTTCGAACCATTAGCAACCCACATACAACGAAACTGATACGTGAACAGCGCACGCGAAATTCCGTCTGCGCCACCTCGGACGGCACACACACGCACTGAACCGCATGTTCGCGGTCCAGTGTCTGTATCAAACAATTCTCACTAATAAACCTGTGATCGCGACTTCGAATAAACCGAATGAAAACGACTAGTGGACCACACCAGAATGTGGCACTTCTGAAAAAACATTGGAAAATTTAAAAAAAACGTTAACAGAAGTGAGGGGGAATGAGGATGAACTAACAATTAAGGACCTGTTAATCAAAAGATAATGCGAATGGCCGTCTCTAAATGGTTAGTCGAACGGAATATAGATGCACTGTATGCATGCGTTTCGGGTCGTTAATCCCAGCGCATGTGATAACAACATCAGGATCGCTTGTCGAGTCTACAGAGAAAACCGCACGATGAAGTCCAACAAACAATAATGAAAAACAAACCCTGACATCTCTTTATGGGACAATGAGTGCGCACAATACCTTCAAAATGCGACTCCCAAAGGACCTCGGTTTATTAATCGGATAGAATGAACTACGTTTTCCAAGGAACCCACTATTGGTGAGCCAAGACTCGGTCGTTTAGCTGCGATCTGCAGTGGCCAGCCACGATCGTCATCACTTGGCTGCGATATCCAATTTTCAGCGAGTCGGTACAAGATGCATGGGAATACCATGATGTAAAGCCGACTGAACAAACGGAAAACCGTGGAGGACGCATGTTGCATAATTAGTGTTGTCAAATGTTGTCGCAGAAATGCACTGATTGCATTACTTGGGCAAACTACAACCGTTATACTCGGACAGTAGTTGGAGACATGCAGTCGTATTTTTACAGGTTTCGTTATATCAGCTCTTTATCTTCATCAGCGCAGAAACAAGGAATTTTATCCATGAGGGCTGCTTCATTTGAAGTTTCCTCATTTCATGCGATAAAGCGAAGTTATACGTTGATATTTCACTTCGTTATTTCTTAACTTCAAAATAACATTCCGATACTTTATGATTTCAGTCGCATGGCTAAAGATCGTTTGTCAAAGAATTAGAAGTCCAGTCTGAAGGTTATTGAGGAAACGTGTACGAATACAACGGTTAGGAAACGATGACAGAGAGCAAGCACAAAGACAACGTAGGTATTTCGCAATCGAAACTTATAATTACACTACAGATATCGCTTCCTACTATCTCCAAAAGGTAAACAACGTGTTCAAGTAACCACACGGATCAGCTGCAATCGTAGCCAAAAATATGCGCATAAATACAATTTATCCATAGAAGATGGAAGAGTTAGCCAGATAAACGAGCTGATGACCCGTTACAAAAATCTCACCATTCGTGCAATGTGAGGTGGAAATTCACTCTCTTGAAGAAATTGTTCGTTTGTGAGTGGATCCACACGACGATACATCAGGTAATAAGCATTGGCTTTGCTCAATTCCGAAGGATGTTTAGCTCCAAATGTGTTGAGCAAATCGGTATAGCTCGCCCGTGTCACATTACGGTCATTAAACTGATACCACTGATTGTCTGCAAACGACCTATAAATAAGCAGGAGCAGAAATACGAACGAAAAAAGGGAGAATCTATTTTAGTTTCAAAGAGTAGAAAAATCAATCGACTCATATTCCAGTAGGCACAAGGATATAGTGAAAGAATTAAATGATACAACGAACGAAATTCCTCATTTTGATTAGACAAATTTAATATCTGATTACTTCTGCTGCTAATCGAGGAAGCCAATCGACGAGTATGACCAGAAAATTATAACAAATAACTGTCACGAGACAACACATTGATGTGGTGTGACGGTTTGCGTGCCTCCATGCTCCAACAAGCTACACAGGATGGATTATCCCAAGCCGAAGATCCAAACATGCCTGGAAGGTCATTGGGTAGAGGTCTGACGAAGTAGTCTCTTGGTCCTCCAAGTCGGGAGTTGATCTGAGTTAGCAGCTCAGTCAGAAAAACGTGGAAGAATAATTAATCCAAGTAGATGGACTTCCAGCCAGTCACGCCCCGCTGCTTTGCGGTCAGGTGCTTGCCCCAACCAAAGGCTTTTGTTGAGAACCCCAGTCATTCTTCAGCTTAGCAACAAAACACCATAGCAGCAGTACCCGACCATCAATCCTCGTGACATACAGGCCTAGAGATAAGTCCAAACTGCATCGGTAGTCGCTTATGCTAATCGTGACCGCGCTGCCCATTGCATCGCCCATCTGCTTGCTCATAGTGTCGCCACTGAACACACGCTCGATACTCGCAACGGTTCGTTGTCATGTAGTGTAGTACGTGATTTTCAGTCTGTTAGACCACATTTCCTCAAGCCTCGTCAGCCACTGAATCTCGGTTCCTTCGATGTGTGCACTCTCGTACAGATTGGCAACAGGCGTGTTTAGCTCAGGAAATGGTCTCACTTTCGACTGATGTATGTATGCTGCGTCAGTGAAACACGAATTCAGGATTCGAGTAGAGTAATTCAGATAAGTATGCTCAATGTTTCGTCAAGATATTTCCTGCACATTTCAGGAGACGAAGCGGCTCAAGCTGTGAGTCAACGTGGTGTAGGAATAGTTTTGAGTGAGAAGGCTGAAGCGGCCCTTTTTAATTGGATCCCAGTCAACAGCTGCCTGGGCCGTGAGACTGCAGGGATCAGTCGGCGTACGGAAGGACAGAAGTGCAAAGCGCGATTTATTTGTTAACGCGGCATACGCCTTCATCAGACTACAGCATTGATATGGAGAAACACGAGTTTTACGATGACCTCGTCACCCTTATTCGGAAGACCAAATGCTCTGACATTGTAGTGGCAGCAGCACAAGTTGGAAGACTGTTTCGGAAACCTACTCAGGTGGGCACTGTGCCTTGGCCGCCCAATGAACAGATAACGGGACAGATTTTCTCAAGTTGGACGGAATCATTCACTCCTGCCTACCACAAATCTCCGACACAGATCGCATCGCACGGCGACATGGCGCTCTAACCCGACAGGTACTGAGTCAGATTGACCATATCGCAGTTAGCTACCGTTGGTGCGGTTCTGTCCAGAACTGTAGATCGTACTAGACCACGTGCGTCGAATCAGACCATGCGTTAGTTTTATTGCTATTGTTGTTGCAGCTTAACGGCCATCGACGCAGGCCACAAACCCGATTGGCTGTCGAACGTTTGTCTGATTCGGCTGTTCGCAACAGCTTTGAACCGCAACTATCTGAGGGACTAAGAACTTTGGTGAGCAACAATGTAGAGGAGCAGTGGGATGAAATAAATTAGACTATCCAATTGGCAGCCGATCTCGCTTGTGGTCCTAGATCTAGCGTTCAACAAAAACATTGGATCTTGCAAGGGTCGCTGGGTCTAATGGGGCGAACACACCAGCTGCCTAACTGCAAGGAAGTGAACTCAATGCGTCGACAATTGCAGCGTCAGCCTTAATGACCGTGAAAACTAGTGGGTTAAGGTAGCCGAGGAGATGGAGGAAGCGGCCACTTCAGGTAATAGTCGAAGACTGTTTAAGCTTATACGCGACAGCGGTGGGCGGTGAACTTCGGCTAGTGAAGTCCTGTGCGATAGAAATGGAGAGCTGAACCACGGTAGACAACAAAGGCTGGGCCGTTGGGCAGAGCAATTCAAGGCTCAGTTTAGCTGGCCACACGCTATCGTATCTAGTCCGAGGCCTGGAGCTGTGAATCTTTGGAACGTGTTACTTGATCCCCCAACGGAGGTGGAAGTGCAGTCAAATATTCGGCATCTGAAGAAGGGCAAAGCAACCGGTCGCGACGAACCTCTCCCATTGGGTGGAGTGACCGAGCGAGTCAGCAGATGATGTGGTGATGATGAGAAAATGCTCAGCGAACTTAGGTAAAGTAGGTGTCTTACGGCTTCGGGTTCGTGATTGGAATCCGTAAGACTCGTGAATTGGCTGGGTGGATACGCTGAAGGTTATGGCAATGAACCGTGAACAGTGGTGACTATGTTGGCATTTTCTGTTTAGTCAGAATGATTGATAGATTGCGTTTGTACTGTTAGACTGTGTTGCGTGTGTTGGCTGCAACATCATATGATCTTTTCCTGCCTGTGAAGGTCCACGCCTTGTTCCCCTTGGATACGCACTCTTTCTACAGAAACTTGTAACTCTGTAGAAGAGGCAGCGATCACTGAAGCTTACCGCTGAACAATGATGATGATGACGTTGAAATGGCGGCCGTATTTTGTTCCACGATCTGAGGATGCTCCGAGTGGCAAGCAGTTCATCTTTTCACGTGTAACGAAAATCGATGATAGTAAACGAGTCGGACAAACGAATCATGCTCACTTTAAACCATTATGAAAATACAGCAAACATGCCTGTTTTTATTCTTTTTCACTTCATAAAAGGAGTCGTCATTCTTCAGGAATACCGACCACGAAGACGGGGGTGACAAACGATAATTTGCTAAAGCTAGACTCATTATTGAACTTAGTCCTTGAAAATATCTGGTTCCATGCTACTTCAGGGTTATGGCCAAAAGTCTACCTACCCCAAAGCAATAGACCGTAGAAACATTGGGGCCAACGGTACTCAAACCTCGGACACGAGAACAAAACCTGAACATTAAACAGATCCTGTTAGAGCCCCTGGGTTTTATATTATGCGCATAATGGCGTACAGATTCTTCGTTTGTACTTTATAGGGAAAATGTTGGCGATATCTGCATGTCTGGAGGAACAAAAACCGATTTCGCGTTAGACTGTTGACCAAAACGGATGCACAGAACAGCAAGTTGGTCAATTCAACTTTTTGTATCCCTATCCGATTTGAACGAACTCACTGTTAAAATGCAATTATTACGTTTACTCTTTTCGACTGTAAACACAAACCATTTCCAGACAACACCCTGCAGAGAATACATTGGGCCAATTCGGATGAAATGTTGTATATATACAGATCCCGATGAAGTGGAATGACGGGCGGAAGGTGTTGTGAGTTAGTGCCAAGGTAGTCCAATACTCAGAGCCGACCGTTTATGTGAGCAAAACGGTGGCTAAGGCATTCTGATAGGCACAGCTTCACTGAACGTCAGTAGTTTGCCATTCGCAGTGCGCACTAGCATTTTGAAAGTTTTCGTGAGGATCAACCTCAGAGAGGCATGAAATGAGCCACACGCATGTGCACATCTTATGCATCATACTGTCCCCCAAGAGGGACAGGCAACATCGACGTTTCAGCCGCAGCAACCTGTTCTGTTGTCCCATACGCGGAGAAATATGGCAAGAACGAGGTAAAACTGCAAACTTAAAACTGAGTGAAGTAGATGCCACTATCCAAATTAAGTGAAACATTGTTAAACAACACATGCACAATTGACCGTCATAAAATTAACTAAATTTTGAATAATAATGGAACCCTTTAATCAAATCAAAATATCCTAATGTGGACAGAAAACCGTGGTTGTCGAGGAACGGTCGTCTAATGACAGACCGTTGATTCATCTTCGGATGGATGCTTGCTACCAAACGTTGGCTAGTGATTTATGGCATACGGTTCCATCCCATTTTCTACATTCAGGAAGAACAAAATTGCCATCTGTGATCCACTTCCTTGACTGAATGGCAAAAATACTAGGTTGTTAGTTAAAATTTTTGATCTCTACAGTTGGTGACCGCCAGTCCACCACCTCCTAACTCACCCTGCATGCAATGTTCAGTGCGTGGGGATTCAAGAATGTGTCTTCTTCGCATAGACCTGCTTGTAAGCTCGAAGAAACATATCGTGGATGGGAGCCGCATAAGATGGTAAGGTTACAGACTGCGACTGCGGAACAAACTCGATGAGACGCAACAGCCGTGGATTTAAGAATCAAATCGCAGATGTCGTCGACACTCATATGTGGTTTCGAAAACGTCGAGTCAATTGCTCTCTGCCGGGCTTGAAAATAAGTGATATGTACATGCAAATATTGTCGACTGTCTTCGTGCATTGCAGCATTCCGATTGTACATCACAAGATGGCCGCTGATGCAATCATCATATGATTTCACGTAAACAATCTCAGCTTGTTTTGCAAACATCAAGCAACAACCTGAGTTATGACCAACACGGAGTTTTAAGATCACTGAAACGTTAATCATGCTTAAGTGTACTCAGGTAAAGTTTGTTACCTATTAGCACCGCATACCCAACAGAGAAATAAACAAAGAGTGAAAAAACTATGCAGAACAGGGCCTTCCAATACAAACACACCCATGATTGTGGCACTTAGGCATATCACTCACAGTATCCAATCGCTACTTGGTGGATCATGCACACCCCAAACCCAGAAGTCAAAATGAACCTATGCGAGCCGGTCCTTTCACCAAGGCATGGACTCAGCACTGTGACTAATCTCCAAACTATCACCTATCCCGGGAAGAAGTGAACACACAGACAGTCGATCTTCGAGCATACGCAGCACGACCCAAAGACCTTAGTAAACGCAGATACAATACTTTCAAAAATAGCATAACGGTATCCAGTCCTCCGCGCCAAACTCCATCACATTCTAGCAATATTGCAGCGGCGTCAAAACACCGACAGTGTTCGAACATGTTCCGTCCGCAACGGTCATGTGTTAGAACAGCATGATAAAACTGATCTTACTGCCGCAGTTTAGATCCGGCTGTTGGTTGCTAATCGGAAATCACATCGAGGATACTGATTCCTCAAATCGGTGAATGTCAATTAGAAACTCCGATATGCCACCAAACCGTTAGTAAACTTGCCTACTTCACAGAGCATGGGTTAATCAGCTCTTCAGAGCTCTGCTGTTTCTCCAACCATCGGGAATTCCAAAGATTTAAAGGAACTCGTAATTCGTTGTGAGTGTAACCAACTGAGATTCGTACAGATAAAATTATTCTGAACTCACCACAAAAGTGAAGAACGAATAACTCACCTCGACTGTCAGTCTCAACAGACCCTAGTACCATAAAAAACCAGGAAAAGTAATTACCTAAGTCACGGACCTTGACAAAATATTTCGCGGCTGCCAACTTTAGACAATCGGAGACTGAACTTACGACGTTCTTGAACCCAAAAAATATTACCGACTTCCCAACTGGAACTGACTTCAATCTGGACCTTTGCATCTCACAAACAATCCGGAATTAGCCGAAGCCACTAGAAACATCCAACCACGCTAATCTCACTACTTATAAACTGTATAGTCACAACCTTCAATACGTTGTAACCACAAACGCAAAAAGTGACAATGTAATTTGGAGGAAATCCACACGATTCACCATATGATTTCCTAAACCGAATGTTGATTCCTTAAAGACAAACGCTACATAGATAGAGGTCAACCTGAAAAACAAACGTCTAGTTTCGAGTTCAAGGCAGCGGATGAAGTCTAAGGTCAAAGTTCACAACAAACCCTTAGATGCGGACCACTGCCAATTACACGCCACACCGATGATACAATACAGACCGGCGATGAAACGACAAGCTCAGCGATCAGAACCTTATGGAAATCAACAACCTGAGCTCCGATCAAACATAAATATTAAGAACTAATGCAGACAACATTCATCCATCCACTAACAGATGTAGAAAGACAGGCTGTGCAGTTCTAATCAGTAATCGAGATAAAAAAAGATTATACTAAGGAGCACGTGTAGTGCTGGTATCAGAATTCAACAGGTGGACTGAAACATGGACTTTGGAACAAAAAGAACTGTCTTCAGCCGATATTCAAGAAGGGCAAGTTGAAGATGATAATGATGAAAGAACTGAACCGCTTAGAACACTTTCGGTGTGAATCAAACCAGAAAACAGTAACAGTGCGACAAACGATTACTAAATACCTTGGAATTACGATAAGCCGCAGCCTTTGTTGATCTGGTCACGTTGTTTCTATCTGCGCTAACGTCAGGAGGTTGTTTCGCTACAAAATGGGATTTGGAGCAAAATCCGTATATTTGAACCAAAGGTTCCCACTTCCGTATAACCACATTCGTTTTGTTCTTCTGCTATCTTCCCAGGGTCATGAAATGAAGACTTCATCAAAGTCAGAAGGTCGTTCCGGCAAATACTCATGTACGTGGACTATTGCTAGGTAATCCAAAGAACTTCACTGCATTCAAGAAAAACGACCCGAAAGCCCTTGAACAGAATTTCTACTGAGACACATCATCCACTCTGCAGGGAAATTAGTACTTGTGCTTCCCCTTCAACTATAAGCAACAGACACAAATTGATTTATATGCTTTTGTTTATCGATGCTTAAGTTTTCGGCATTTTCCCCGTTTCTCAAGCAATCCGACTGACGCTATGCTAAGACTTTTCACATGCAAATGCTACAGTATGGTCAGCCAAAGGCTTCGAGTTGGCTACTCGCCCCGAACACCTCTTCATAATCGTTCAGCGTTAAACAGCAAGGCAAGCCTCACTGACCACTGCCTTTCCCCAGAGTAACACGTTTATATAAAAAGAGTGAATATCCAAGGGGAACAGGGAGTAAACCTTCACAGGCGGAAAAATACAAGATGCTGTCGCAGCCAACACACGAAATACAGCCTAACTGCACAAACGCATGGGATTTCAATCATTCTGATTCGATAGAAAATGACAGCACGATCGCCACTGTTCACGGTTCACTGCTATATCCTTCAGTGTCTCCAGCCAGCAAGTCGACGAGTCTTTCGGACCCCAAATTTACCTAAGTTCGCTGTACATTTTCTCATCCCATGTTACCACGTCATCTGTTGACCTCCACATGGCTTCTTTCACTCATTAGGAAGAACACAAAATAAGGCACGGTATGGTAGACGAGTGTTCGTCGTACGCAACGCGTGACCCAACCAACGCAGTCTACCAAGATTATACGCTGAAGCAAGCGATTCTCAGAAGTGACACCCAATACCAGATTCCTAACCTCAATATTACTCACCCGGCCACTCTATCCAATCCTAGCCATACTACGTAAACATCG
>LUCM01011131.1:8140-23751 GCA_008360955.1 Fasciolopsis buskii | reverse complement strand
ACAGGGCACTGTCATGCTTTTATTTGTGTCCCACCGATACAAGTCAGAATTCAAGTGAGCTCTAACGTTTATATAGTTGTGTTGGGTGGCCTTGGTTGGTATCTGGAATAGTCAATCACAGAACGTGATTTTACGAATCATTTCGCGGACATAAAACTTTTCATTCGAGCGATACTGAAAATAACGTCAATTTCGAAATATTGAGAAAAGGGCAGGTTTTTTTCGAAAATTAATAACAGAACCAAAATCCGCGGCACCAAAATCCTGGAATGGTCACCGACTATAATGGCTATACGAGATGGGACCAGCCTGCCTTAGAGCAAAATGCTCCCGTTAGCTCTTTTAAGCCTTCGCCGTCCGGTTTAAGAATAAATTTGCACCACATCAACCGAGCTTGAGTTTGGTTTCATGCTCCGCCTCTCCGGGGAGCTGGTGTCCCCATCGAGACCCAACTACGGTGACTATGCAAAACGTCTCGCACAACACATGAGAAAGCTTCATGTCAATCCACCGCGGGACCAACGACTTTCGGGCCACATTGCAACTGCACGGAGTACTTCAACTCGAGTTTTCGTGTGTGCTGACGTTGTTCGTCCAACACTACAACCACCTTATACCGGTCCGTTTCGCGTGGTAAGGCACGGTCCTAAAACATAAATTTTGGACGTTGCCGGCCGACACAACACGGGGTCCATCGGTCATATTGAACCTGTCACGGTGGAATGTGGTTCGAACGATGAACTCCTCTCACCTTATGGGTCCCATCATCGTGGTCGAATTCAGCCATCACCAGCACCGCCAGTGGAGAATTCTGGTGGTGCTTAGGCCACACAGCCAGCAATCGCACCAGGAATACAGGATATGCGAAGTATCCGCTGTAGTCACAAGGTAAGGCAACCCGTCTGGTTCCTTGACTTCTTGCATAAGATGTTTGAATTCTCTCCCTTTGTAAGTGCATATTTTACTTAATCGGATAAAATTTGCAGCGATAATTTACGCGCCGAGGGACATGTCGCCCCATGTAACCGACAAGAGCAACACCGAACGCTGTTAGGTGCCTGCCACGAAGTCGAAAATCCACCGGTGCCAGAAAGCACAGGCTCTACAAGTTTGTAGTCGTCTTTCTTTCTCAGAAGAAACCCTGGGACTGAGGCGGCTCCACTGAATGTGGCATGACAGGCACCCTTCCCTTGGTCGACACCACGCATGCACTGGAAGACGAAGAGGATCCCTGGTTTGACACTCGTCTCACCCCCACTTGGCGAAGATTCTGGAGGGATGTGAGACCCGTGGGTGTGGAATGCCGTCAGATCCACCGTTGTGACCGGCGCACATCGGGCAAGTAGCTTGGCTGCAGCTGTGTGCGGGCGCAGAAAGGCCGGGAGATCACACCAGCGCTTGCTTGTTAATGGTGTTATTCAGGCCAGGTGTCCGGCATACGGCCAACTCTCAACAAACGAAAACAACTGTAGAGCGGATTGTCCTACCGTGAACCTCGCATTACGTTTGCTTGCCATTAACCTTTGTGACCACTTTTGCGTCGCTCTCACTCGGCTCGGTACAATTGCAATACTGCCACCCTGGCACTTGACCGGTCAAAGAAATAGAAAGTCGGAAGCGGTAGCAGGTTGAGTATATTTAACAGGCATACGAGAGGGATGCGCAAATGGCAGCCGAGCTGGGCGGTCAACGTTCGGTCAGACAAGCTATCCGGAGGAACAAATCCAGGTTACGCTACACAACGGGACCACCAAATAAGCGGCCCTTTTTACAATCCGCCAGCGATACTTGGACATCTGCAAGCTTCCGGCTTTTTCTTTATGGTCCTTGTCAAAGCCGTTCTCCTATAGTCTAGAAGGAGGCCCCTGTAACGAAACGTGAATCTGTTCCTCCGGATCGCTTGCTTAACCGATCATTGACCGCCCAGCGCGGCCGCCATTTGCGTGTTGCTCACGCAAGCTCCTGTTAAAATATATTCAACCTTCCGCCGCTTTCACAAGTCTTCTCGTTGTATCGATCGAGTGTCAGGATTGTCAGTATCGCAATCGTACAGAGCCGAATAGAAGTGACGCACAACTCGTCACAGTGGTCAAGGTCAGGCAAAAAATAGTACCAAAGGGCCGTGGGAAAAATCGGTCTTGCAAGGCTGACGTGAATTGCATTTGCCTCGCCTCGACTTAATCCTAAATTTCCAAATTGTGATTTCCTTGAGCAGCCTGGGGCGAGTCGCTTTAGCCGGTCACTAAAACTGCGCTGCACCAACAGCCTTGAACTGCTTTGTTCCAACATTATTGCTTTGATAGACCCTAAAGATCTTTGGTGAATCCATGTTCAAAATTTACCAAGGAATGCATTTTAGCACCTCTCAGGTACAAGGTAAAAAACCAAGCGGAAACTGCAATTCGGCCTGCAGGTGGAAGCGTTTCCGTAAGGGTTTCTGGAATAACTGTTACATTTAAAGTCTGGACGATCGTGTTATCACGACTCGACAAATCAAACGCGAGACAAGAGACTAAGAGTGCGGTTCTAAAGAAGCAAATGGAAGGGTTTTTAAACAGCTGTTGAGTTATAAGGGCGTCCATCTGTGGGATCTGTAGGCACGATGCACGAAACCAGTGAGCAGTTGGGCTGTAAGTCATCCGCTTTGATGCCCCTTTGACAGGATAAAAAAGCTAGCTGAGTAGAAAGACATTTTATCTCCAAATCGTCTTTTTCGGGGACAAAAGCAACTCCTAAAAGCGTACCGATGAAGGGCTTCGGGGAAATTTTTATTTCCCAATTTGACCGTCTGCTGACGTTTTGTTTTCATCAGGAACGATCAGAGGACGTGCCTGTCCCCGGCTGGAATGACTTTCAAAAGCCACTTAAGAGTCCCCATCAGGGACGAGTTGCGACATACTGCTGTTATAACAGCTGCGTTGAATATTGAAGGAATTCATCTGCCGTTAGTAAGGAGATAAAGCAGGTGGAATATCTGCCTAGACTTTCGAAAACCTACATGGATTGATCATCCGTTCTCTGCCAGGATGAGGAATTCCTGCGATGTTCCCCAGCACATCGATCGAGAGAGAGCAAACTAGCAGTCTCGTCTTGAAAAATTGTCTTTGGATGAACGTGCCGTGTCTTCTGGAAAGAAAAAGGCAGGTAGTCTATAGATTCTAGGCAGAGGAAAGTTTTTTAATGGCGAAATTCAGTTCACTGGTGAGGTCTCAGAACCTCAGCTCTCTGGTGAACATAGCTGGCCTATCCTCACCAAAATGCGACGAAATGTCTTAGGGAAAGTGGTTTTCACCTTTCAGATTCAAAGTTTATAAATTGTCATACCCAAATGAACTCAGCATTTGTGCAATTTATTATGCAAGTGAGTAATCTATAGCAACCTGCATCCTCAGCGCGTGCTGGACGATTGCGAGTTTTCGTGTGAATTCTCGCTGGCTGTATTTAAATATTGCGGCGAACCCTCTACATCGACGCTTGAGCATGCTATTCCCAAGGGCTCCAGTAGGCTACTCAGAACATGGCAATTAATGCCAATAAGGAAGTTTCTTGGTGGACGGTACGCACATTTTTGACTTGAATGAGGTATTCGGATGGTCTTAGAGGAACCAACGACACAACCGCGAAGAAATCAATTTGACAACGCATGCCGACGTTTTGACGCCGTTTACAGGGACACCTCAGCATTTTTTGATTGATTTTGTGCTTTGTTGTTAGGCCCCACGCACCCGCCTTCTTGGCCGGATTATTTTAGGGTAGATCTAAGCTGGCGGACTTAAAGTGGTATCTGAATAACAATGTAGTAGAGCTGCAAGCTTTACTAACGCAAGAACTGCGTTTGAGGGAAAACGGTTGGTCCCTGAAAGTTATTCTATAACTTATGTTGACAGACGCACCGGCCAAGTCTTTCATCAAGCAAACGAAGCTTCACAATGGATACGCGGACTGTTTCTGCAGCAAAAAATGAGGAGCCAACGTTAGCTGCCATCTGGTATTTCCATCGAATAAGGAAGTGGCAAAAATGGTAAAGACTTTCGATCTCGAAAGCAAAAGAGAGTGTCATATTGGTTCGTTACTATTAGAGACTTTTATATCGACATGACGACGGCATTTTTGTTGGGTTATATGCATGCAATTCATCCGAGGCTTGGGAAGCGTCTAGTAAATATATGGCACAGGGGTGGAGTGAATTAGGAAATGCATATAGGAACAACCTATCTCCATACCAGTGGCTACAAGTGCCAGTTCATTCCACCTGGATCCCCACGAAAATGCTGGTCATTATGTGAAGCTGATTTATGGAGAGCCTCCTACTTTCATCAGTTTTCTTCACGCCTGGGGCCAGTTACGCTCTAAGACGTAGACTCTGGAATGGTTGACAAATTTTGAAATTGTCAGCATTTAAATATGGGACGGGAAGGTTAAAATGAAATGCGCATTTCCGTCAGAAAGTAAAGAGGACTGCATGAAACATGGTGCAGAGATTCGGTTACCTGTACGGCGAAACGGAAGTGGCATTCAGTGTTCGTGGTTCGATCCACCTGGCGGACGGCATGGAGTTCGCCGGCCCCTTGGACAGTTTATCTTTTTTTACTTCCAAACAGTTTACGCAAGTCATCCGTCGAGTCGTGCTTTCAAGGGGCTTGGTTGCATGGAAAATATTTCGCTTGGTGAAAGAACCCATGTTTGAAGTTAGTCTATGCACTAAGCCGAAGGTACTTGGCATCACTGTCTCATACAGCATACATTGTTTACTGTCTTGCATTCTGCAGGTGGTTTCTGGGGGCAGTCTCATTGGAAAAGTGTCTGGGCAATGTTATGTCGGTAAATAACAGTCCACCGTCGATAAAACGCATAAATGGCATTCAGGTAATAGGAAGATAGTTTAGAAAAGCCACAAACTATTTCACGTAGCCAGTTCCTTCGCGAGATTTTCGCATTATTCCGTGCCGTGAATTGAATGACGCTAGCGCTCTCATTCTGTTGGATTGTGCGCGGTGCAAAGGGCTGTTGCTACTATATAGATTTAATCATGTATTCCATCGTTTGGTGCACATCTGGCACAAATCGCACGGTGAGTATGCTAAAGACCACAGTGTCCGTTCTTCTTAAGTTTCCCCATATCGCTTATTCTGTTGTCTTATACTTTCATTCTCAAAAATTTTTTGTTGTTTTTTAATTTGCCGTTGACAAAACCATGGACATTTTTCATCGTTTTTGGACAGAAGGTAGAAAAAAGCTGAGTGGGTTCGTCCGCCATCGACGAAATTGAAGGTGATGAAAAGAGGTGTGCCACCGCTACCCAGCTATGCAACTCGCGAGGTAAAGTTCCACAAACGCTTTCCTAAGGTCTTACTTTTCGTTTTAGATTCTGCAGATGATTACGAAGATTCCTGCAAATAGCGAATAATGCTCTAGAAAATTTCGGAGTTACCATCGAAAGATGCTGCCAATTTCATGAAACTCTCAAGCAAAAGAAAAGTATGATCTATATCTTTCACATTATGTTCTGCCTCAGCAAAATTTATGCTAGATTGGTGGATACTGGAGATGGGGAACATCCGCCTGGTAAAAGAATTCCCGTGGATGTGGACGCTGAAAACCACCACCACCACCGCCCCTGATGAACGTCGTGGACAGTCAACGGTGACAATAATGCAATGAGTGCACCCTGGAACTGCCGCATTCCAAGTTCAATTGAGAATGTCAGTTGTCCACCAGATTTATTCTACTGAGTCAGTAGCATTCATGCGAGCCATCTATTACCCAGCCAGCTTTTGATTCAATGCCTGAATAAAAATTAGTTCAGTGATTCCGTTTAATGGCTAGTGTGAAAAGTCACATGCCCCAAAAGCAACAAAAAACCAGCAACCTGTCCTACTCGTGGGAGGTGCACGGGAGACAGGTGAAGAAATCCCCATCGGGGAAGATTTGGGTCGTTTTTCTTATAACAGCCACTTTGAAAATCTTTTTTTTATTGCAAACTGGTGTCGGCTTGCAAGAACTCCTGGAGTAGCGCAATCTCCTGTCTGGAATAGACAAATGGAAATTAAAACTTCAGTCTAGTTCGGTTCAGTGTGTTCCGGACGATAATTGCGCTTCCAGCCACTAGAGTATCCGGACTGTTGTGTTATCGGTTGTTGTTCGCAGCTTCCGCTAGTGTGCGTTTGCCATTTTCCGGGAAATAAATTATCAGACGCAGTGTCAGATCCAAAGGATGCGTTATTCATTGACATCTGAAACCTAATGTTTCGGCCTCTAGTTTACCGCCGTCGAGCATGCACCTGGAGCTTTTTTAAATCCCCTTACATTTTTATTATTAACCACATGTCCTGCCAGCAATTTCCATAGAGGAATCACCCAAATGGTGATGAAACCTGGCTTTCCTCTGAAGTCTTGTGCGTCTTATGTCATACTTATACTGTTTTCTTATACTCTACTCTTATTCTGCCTTACACTGTCTTGCACTGTATTCCATAGTGCCTTTGCCTGGTAAAAGATGGAGCCGTTCCTCATGGTTCACACCTCATCGACCCACTGGTATTTTGAAATTGTCTTTGACCAACGTTTATCTTGGTGGCCAAATTCTGTGCTTCTCCTGGACAATTTCCATCCTTTCACAGATGCAGTACCCGCGCGTGCCCACTACGCCAGATGCAGTGCTAGAATAGTTGTGTATATGGGCCCCAATATTTCGGATTCCTCTGAAGATGTCATTGATCTCTGCCTAAAATGCTACTTTCTAGCCTTATTTGCGACGCCTTGCACCTTTGGAGGATTCAGGATTGTTCTCGTTAATTACTGAACGCTCCTTGCCTAGAGCAACTTTCGTGATATCACCCATTCTGTTCCGCGTGTAAGTTCCCCTGGATATCAGCCGTTGGTACTTGGTCAGGGTCAGAGTAAGGCCTCACTTACGTGGCCAGGCATTCATTGACTCACTGTCCTCCTCTAGATGTACACCTGCTACTTTTATACCATCAACGTAAAGACAGCCTGGGTTGCACATGCTCTTTTCTAGGTTTATGACGAATGAAATGATTGTGGATCCTAGTACCGACCCCCAGAAGGTTTGCATATCTGATCTCTGATGATCCTTTCCAGACACTTATATAAGGCGCAGTTCAGACTAAGGTGCTTATTTTTCCGTCCCATGTCTAGGTCCACCTTTACACATTTCCCCATTACGGACTTTTCTCATTCCTCAAATACTCTCATTGATTATTGCATTGTAGAGCTGCATGATAGAATGCAAATAGTTTCGCCAGTGGTCAAAAATTGCCCGTGTATCCCATCCGGTCCGTCGGTTTCAACTTATTTACCGCACTCAACTCAGTCATAACCTATTCCTCTGGTAAAGAGTTCCATAACTTTCGGGATCTCGGCAGTTTTTAGGATTTCCGGGTTGATACGGGCCTCACTCGGAAAGCGGGAAATACCCTTGAACGTTTCTGGTACAGTGCTTTCTTCTAGGGATGCAATCAACGCTAGGTCTTCGTTTGCTCGTTCTAGGGCAACAATAAAGCTATTTTTATTGTCAGGTTGTTAATACGCGCAGTAGTCTTTAGCGTTTACTTTCATATTACGTGCCTAGTCACGCTCAAATAAGTACGTTTCTTTTCACTGGACTGCTTGCACCTTATTGCGCGCTTGTCTGTAACTTACGCACGCGTGAGGGGTACAATACACCTAGTTCGTTGTTTACCTACTCGTCCCAGTACTTAGTGCTCAACCTATTTTTGGACGCCACCATGGTGGCAGATGGTTGCTTTTGATGATCGTAGGAGCTATAAGCTCCCCTCTCACCCTGATTAGTCTTCTAATGACCAATCAGGTTTCTTCTACAGTCGTGTTTTCGTGCTCTGGCAACCGCGGCATCCACGCCGCAGTCC
Source organism: Fasciolopsis buskii (assembly GCA_008360955.1). NCBI lineage: Eukaryota > Metazoa > Platyhelminthes > Trematoda > Plagiorchiida > Fasciolidae > Fasciolopsis > Fasciolopsis buskii. The sequence continues at coordinate 15,862 of LUCM01011131.1, read as the reverse complement.
TTTTTCTTTAACTTTCGCCCCGTCACAATACTTGAAAGAACCTGCACTGAGCGGCACTTTAGGCACAAAAAGAAACACTGTGCGGTTGAGTTTGCTCAGAGGTATCTCTGTTGCCAAATTTCTTATACCCCCTTGATACCTGGTCATCATCAAGTGTGTTGGCGGGCAGTATATTTGCACTCTCTGCCCGTTATCCTGCCTTACGTTTCTGGTCAGACCATGTAAAAGTTGTCGGTGTATAACGGCTTCCCCTGGAGCTTCACTTGAAGAGCTTCCCTTCTTCCAGTTGGTGTTGGAAAAGCTGGATTCCACCAATGATATACATTCCTTAGTTCCGGCAAACACCGCTTGTAACAGACCCAAATGTTTGCACCCTCCTCAAACCTCGTGGTTGGGGCAGTGCATACACACAACACCTACCGTTTTAGGCAGAATGCCGACTAAACTGATGGTTGTCTGCATGTTCATCGACTGTATCATAAGCCACATCTTTCAGTTTGTGAGGTCTTAATGCACGAATAAGGCTGCCCCATCTCCTTGCCTATCTTACACTCTATGTTGTACGTTGCACGTTACTCGGCCCCAAATGCGAACTCATCTGGGATCATTGTCGACCAATTTTTCTATATTAGATATCGCACAAAATCCATTAGTCTTGTAGGCTAGTTCACAACATTATTCCTGAACGCTGCAGCTCTTGGTATCCCATATCTATAGTTCGTTTGCAGGTGTTTCTTGCTCGATTACTATGCCTTCCCCGGTGCTGTCCTCAGTCGCAGTTCTCGAGAGGGACCTGGTTCTTGTTCTGCATGCAGGTCCCATCGCTCTGTGCTCCTGGTTTCAAAGGATACTCCGGGGGCCCCTTCGGATTCTAATGCAAGCCCAAGTTTACCCATTAATTCTGTGGATTTGCAGTTGCGGTTCCTTTCAGCAGAGGGCTAACAGCAGTCTTCATGCCGGTGTTTGATGCCCGGTTACTTCAGGCTGGGAAGACAACGTGATTGGTTGAATTTGTCTCCCTTCTTAGCGTAAATTACAAATACCCGCCCGAAGTGTTTCTATTCTTTCCTCAAAGGTTACAGTTGTGGTTTCTATTTGCTTACACCCTTGATCCTGTGACTCGCCGTTTATCGAGGTCTATTAACCTCCGTTTTCGAGGTAGGCCTATCTCGTGGAGGGCCCTCTCATTTGCCTTGTAGCCCACTTGGTTCCATTAGCCTGACCTATCCTGGATGGCATTAGTTTAAAGTCTCGAATCTAGAGTTTGTGATTTTGGGCCTCTATTTGGGGGTTGACTTTTCCCCTTAAGATCTTTGGACTAGCTGTGTGAGTTGTATACTTTCGCTTAACTGGTGCATTGTCGTGCCCCTCTGGACACCAAGGGGTGCCGCCAGTACAAACTCAATAATTCTGTTATAAGGTGCATTGGCTGTTCTACCTGCAAGCCTCACCAAAAGCCCACTCGATTGTACGTGACAGCCGGCGCTGCTGGAGGACGAAAAGCCATACAAGATTTGTCCTCCGGGCTTTGCTGCCGCTGGCCACCGGGTCAAAATAGTATTGCGGTATCAGCCATCTTTTAGTACCCAGTGGCAGCCACAACTCCCTCATACGATGAACCTCTGCCTCTTTTAGCTTCGCGCTTTCCTTCAGATATGTGAGCTCTATGACGTAATCTACTCCAGTTGGTCTTACCTTGCGACTTTTGTTTCTTTCACTCTATTTGTTTACTTCTCATTTGTTCCGTCTCGGCCATCGAGACCTGAGGTTTTGGCTTCAGGCCCACATTGCCTGTGGATTAATAATGAGTTTCTTCTCAGTGGTGGTAGCATCATATCAGTAAGAATTATAATGTATGTTCCTCGATTTGCGAGAGGCACGCGCAAGGCAAGATTAAATTATTACATGGATGTTGCACAGGAAATTAGAATAATATAAATCGAAGGGAAGGCGGGTGAGAGCAACCTTGTGTGGTTCGAAAGGTTTATTAGTTTGTGTATATTTCTCGACATACGAGAGCCATGCGCAAGGCAAGAGCAAGCAAGGCGCAATGCGGACACGGAAACCAGAAAGAAGCACGCGATGCAATGTGTCTTCGCTCAAAAGGTCATAACAGGCACTGTGATTTGCTGGGCACGAAGTTTCGAGTTTTAAATCAAAGATAGATAATGATTCGCATGGATTTTTCTGTGACTGAGTTCCAGTCCTGCACTGCGAGTAACGTTATGTTTGAATGCATCATAGGTGCGTATCGCGGGAGCAAAATATATTCGGAGCACTCGTCTTCCAGTGCGACGTAGTGGTCGCAAATCCACTCCAAAGACTTTGCGCTTGGTGTACTTACGAACAGTTTTTCAATTATGGAGCAAGTCTGGTGCCTGAAAGGGCTCCAGTCGTACTGGATTCTACTTTTCACAATTTTGACAAACTCACCTACACCATGTATCATCGATGACCGGTGTCTGATCCCCTAACATCGATGGATATTTTGTTTAGTCCCAATAGATGATAACGTGAAAAACGCGGGGAAATGCAAAACGATGGCCAAAGGGCCTGAGGGACAAATGACCTAAGGTGAAAAGACCCTTGGAGGCAAAACCAAACACGGATAAAGTCTAGAAGCAAAGATGCCTGACCCCAAACGTTACATGAACGTTTTTGAGGAAATAACGTGCGTTATTTCAGTGACATATGGTAGAACGAATTCGCGCACCGAACAAAAAATATGAACCGCGCGGCAGCTCGCAAGTCGGTTCAGTACAAATAAACAGCGGGTGAGCATCGAGCATAAAAGTAACCGGGATAAAAGAAATTGTCGGTTTGCGCTGTTTCATGCGGGGGGTTTTGAACATCGTCTTTTGCAAGCATTATGAAGGCGACACTGTCCTATGAAGCGTTCACTTAAGTTAAATGAATCCACGCATCCATACTGATACAGTGTTAAATATATGTGTTCACATACATGTATTTCAGGGATCGCTATTTCCGTTCGTTTTGATGTATTGTCGATTCGTTTGTCTTTCTATTCTGCATCGTGGGTCTTGTTAGGTGACGTAATGTTTATCAATATCGATGTGCCGGTTGGGCGAGTTATCTGACTGGAGGACCTCTAGAATCAGTTGCTTCCCTTCCTCTTTGCCCGGGTCTAAGTGGCACCCCCGGCTTATGGGCTCTAAGAAGTCCATATTATCTTGGGGAACGGTCCCTCTGCAGGCTTTATTTGGTTGCACCGTTCATCGATAATTTCCTCACTTCTTTTAAAGATTTTTCTTGGATTTTCTTTCACTGGCTAGTAGATTTTGCTGTCATCCAGCAATGCTTTCAACTTCTCTTAATATTCCATGTTATCGAGCACTGGTTTTGCGTCACCCTTGTCTTCCGAGAGTATGACTGTTACTCAATTATTTTGGAATGCTTTTGCAGCCCTGATTTATTTACTGGGTGGGTGATACTTTTGACTGGGGTGCACGAGTTGCTGAAAGATTTCCGCTCGTGTGTTTTGGCGCGTCTCTTCCGTTAGTGCGTGCTGCCGTAGTGCCGAACTCGGAGTACATGTTGTTTGTGCTACTGAATGTAAACCCTTTCAGTAGCATGAACGTTCCACTTGATGGCAGCAGGTGGTTCGACCAATTGTAGATTGCTCCGGCGTTTTGAGCTTCGCTTGACTCAGCAGGACTTATTTCTTGGTGATTCTGCCCGTGACCTTTGAGCAGTTTGTGTTTGATATGGTTTCGACAACCATTCTCATTCTTACCATCCACCTGGCTTTAAATACGTTCGCGGCGTTCGTTCAAATCGACATGCATGTATATATCCATGTACTAAAAAACGATGTCGTGGTGAAATCACCGCGAAATAATTTTCGAGAATCTCTAATTCCTTTGTGAAGCTTTACATGTATACTAAATTTCGCAATTATATCAGCATCCGGTGTAGACGTCGTTATGAATAAAATGTGTGCTAACCTTCTTAGGCGTTGTTCCTTGCAGTATTCGCAATAACCGAATTAAATCGATTCTTTGGTGGAATTTTTATTGAATACTTTGGGATGAACAACATCAACTGGAAAAATTTTATTCCTGTTATTTATGGATTGCCGGGATTTTGTTCGTTCATCGGATGTCTCATTTTTCGCCGGAAGGAAGGCGAATGCTTTGGTGAAAATGACGCCCCATTCTTGGTCATTTTGGTACCATTAACTTCCAACCATGAGTGATGTGAACAGAGGCCGCATTCAAACAACGGCTTAACAGCTAAAAAATTATGCATAATGACTGGACGGATGCGAGAAAACTGTGACGCCAGTTTGTGTGCCTTCACTTTTTTCTTTTAGAAGTGCGCAAACGCATTCATAAGCTGATTGCAATGTGTCAGTTGTTGGACAGTAAGCGGCAAGCTAGGAGTATTTTCGAACCGATTCATGGATAATTTTGTTGTTTGGGCATTCCTTCAGTCGACGGAATCATTGTACCGAAGGTCGAGTGCAAATGCTCATGGTGGTCTCTAACTGCTCTCTTGAAAATTTACTTTTAACCTAACTCTATAGAACGAACTGAAATTGAAAACAGAGAAATTTGATATCATCCAACGTTATGCATACCTCTCAGCGTTCTCCTCAGGACTGATGTTTATCAGTTCTCCTGAATCATTTTTGTGGTCCTCCACCTTGAAAACAGGATGCTGCTTCTGAAAAATCCTCATCAAATTACACACCTGCCATTCTCCTAATTTTTTCAGGTTCTTCACCGGCCAGTCGACAGCTTTTTCTTTTTCTGATTCTGTCCCTAATTTTGGACCAAGATGAAATTTAGGAAACTAAAATTACCCAAACTAAACATGCTGATAATCCGAGGACCCTATAGGATTGTGCAAGTTCTGTGTAGTAGCCCCAAGGCCATTTGCCAAAACCAGATACACCACTGAGGTCAGGTTCCACATACTGCGAGCGTTCCTTCACTATTCTGTTCACCGGACCACGCTATCCTCCAGGCAGTGCCCAGGAATTTCTGTTTCGTTTGTTTTTTTGCTTTGCATGCCGAATTTTATTCATCCTGTCACATTTAAATCGCGTTTAACTCCACCAGCCAGGAATTCCGCAACATAATGAGGTTCACTCATGTCATTCACGAACCATCCTGTTCAATTCAGTGCAGATGGCGGCCCATGGGATACGCTCCAAAACTGGCCAATCAAAGATGACGAGACTTCTTCTTTTACTTAAAATTTCCGCGCAACTACTCATTATCATCTGTGCCTTCTCTACAGATACATCTCTCAACACGTATACTATTTGCCACGTTATCGAACTTTCATCCAGTGAACGTGGATATTTTTCACCTTTCCTCTCCACCCTTACTACGCGCAATTACAATGCGTAATACATGTCTCAGTAGTCTGAGAAGCGAAGAATAATTGTTGTTATTAGATGGAAAGACTAGCTGGGGGTGATCAACACGCTCGATGCAGAACCTCTCACCTAAGCACCGCAAAAACTGTATGTAGGTGGTGTACTTGCTCAAAGTTTCTTTGGAATTTCAGGTGACAGGCTTTCACCTTTTCATCGAGCAACGGCGGTGAGTTGAGCAGGCTGGAGTGTTTTCTTTGCGCATCAGTAAACTGGATGTGAGCAGCGTTGCATCTTTCCCCTTACGATAATTTCAAGAAATTTTAGGGCAGCTGGTTTTAAACATACAGGCCATTAGTTGCTCGCATCTGTTGGTGTTCCCTTGTGCATAGGAATAACTCTCACTACCTCTTAGTCTAGCCGAAGGGTTGCTATCTGGGGTGATCTGACAAACCGTCTGATTCGTATCATTACCAGGATTTCCTCCAACGGCTTCATTAAGGATTGGCGCAGCCCACCTACCACAGCGGCGTTGTTTATATCTGGTGCCCCGACCGCTCGCTTCACCTGAATCCGTTTATTCTACTTGCTTGCGAATTATATCATAAAGGAATTCAGTTTCGCGTCATCAGTCTCCGGCAAGCACCTTTTTGAGGCTGGACTTTGGGATTTCCGCTTCAATCGCCGTGTGGAAATATCTGGCCATCCGCACCATTGACGAAACCTACCAGCATCCTCTCGGAAGCCAGTAATTGACGTGGTCGACGTAAATCCCGTGACACATTGACTCTCGTAGCTTGCTTAAGTCACTATTTTGCTCACAATTTGGCCCGAATCCTGCTTGACACTGTGCACCGCTTCAAGAAATTCGCCAACAGGCAGCGGTCTCCCGTGTTCGTGAGGAGTTTTCATGGCTTTAACATTGCACTGCATGTCTGATTTTTGTTTCCCGTGTCTGCACTGTGTCTTCCCTGCACAATTTCCATCTTGCCTTGCGCATGAATTTCGTATGTCGGGAAATATAAAAAATAAACTTTTCGGATTACTCGGGGTTGCTCTCACCCCTTTCCCTTCGAGTTATAATATTCGAATTTCCTGTGCACCATCCTTGTAAAATCTTTGGGCTTATCTTGCTTATGCCTCTCGCAAATCGAGAAACAAATTTTTATTATTACTTTTATCATTGATGCTGTTGGTCATTCTCTCTGTTTTGACATGTCTTGGGTCCTGCCAATCTTAAGGGCAAGAACTTTTCATTGAGTTGTAGCAGGTATTCTTTACTATCTTTCCGGACTGGTTCCTCCCGGTTGAGTACGGCACCCCAGTATGTCACATTTCTTGATTATATGAGTCAACTTCCTCGATTTATGGACGCATTCTTCAGTTCTCTCGAGACCCTCTCTCAAATTTCATTTAATTGTGTACTCTCAGGGATCACTGCTCGCTATTCTAACCGTAGTACTTCGGAAGTATGGAAGAGACTTCGTTCTGAAGGCCAGGTTCCTGCCCAAATCTCCACTTAACTGGCTACAAGAGGTGATGGATTAGCGGATGGTCACTAGTGAAGTCTAGTGCGTTCCGAACATTCCTACTCTCAGAAACCAATCTCAGGGCATTTTGAGATTCCGTTTCCCGATAAATACGGCACACTTTGTCGAAGCATCAAAAGCACATGGTATGTGCATGACCAAGATGCACAGCAACGGGAACAAAAATGTTCCCGCGCCAGCATCGTGGCAAAATACCAAATAATACGATGATTAGTACGGACTCAATAAAAGTAAATTTAGTTGAATAACATTGTTGCTTGAGAGATATTAGCCAATGTCATTCAAACAACCAGGCCATCCCTGGGTGACAGGCAGAGGCTTTCAAGGCAGATCACCAACGAACAACTTAAATGTGGGAAAAATTTGATTTGATATGTCAGTGATAAGACGAAAATCGCATTAAACGATCAGAGACGTATGCAGACAATAAAATAATAACTTAGGAGAGAGAAGTGGATCAACAGCGGCAGGGAAATACATCATAGAAAATAAGCTTCATATTTCCCCAAAGTGCGCTCAGTTAGATGCTAGGGGAAATTATGAGACTGCGCCCAGTCAGCGATGGCAAACGGAAGTTGCTGAACATCTCCATGGTTATGGAGAAGGCGGTAAAACGATCCATCGTGAACTACCTTCTAGCCTCCAACCTTCTTAGCCCCAAACAGCACGGATTTCTCCAATCTCGTTCTTGCTCCACTTGTCAATTTGACTTCCTGAGCTTCCTAACTAACCTAGCAAACAGGGGTATGGCATTCTCAGTCATCTACCTCGATATGTCTAAAGCCTTTGACCGTGTCCCTCATCTGCACCTTTTAACCAAAGCAAGCT
>LUCM01011130.1:0-37362 GCA_008360955.1 Fasciolopsis buskii | reverse complement strand
TGCCGACTAACTGGGCCACTTCGTATTCCGTCCAAGTGAACTTGCATAATTCCTTTCCGGTTTTGATGATTTGTCTTGGGAATGCATAAAACGAGAATGCTTATATGTGGATATACTTATAATTATATCTTCATATATGTATATCTTTATATGTGACCTTTGTATTTGTTTCGGATGATGCCGCTTGTTTTTTGTGCCGTATACTAAAATGGGATCGGTTTTCATTCCATTGGAACGCTTTCGTCACCCTCCAGCTCGATATCTGGTCTCGTGCAGAAAACCTGAAAACCCGAGAACGCCCGTGGTTTAATTGGGAAATTGAGATAATTCATTCATCCAAAAGAAGCTACGTTTCTATCACCAGATCGCATGTTCGCCTTAACAATTTTGCCTTCTCTTTTATTTTCATAATAGGGAAATATCCTTATCGGATGGATTGGTTTTACCATGGTGATATCAGGGATAGCTGGTTCAGTGATTGCGGGAATCGCGTTGGATCGAAGCAGAAAGTACAAGTAGGTCCTTGATAATTTCCCCCCTAACTTGTCGTAGTTGCACATAATTTGAATGCTATCCATTGATGCTTTTTTACCGTTGAGTTTACTTCTATCCTTGACGGATTTTTTATGCAGTGTCTCTGCTAGTCAAACCACTGAACAGATAGAAGTAGCTCGGAGTTGATTTTGCGACGTTTGCTTACCCAGCAAATTCATGGCAGCACAGCAAGTCGGCTCCTATCACCAATTTTGACGCGTAGTTTAGAGCCGTCACCTTTGCCTTAAAAACTAATGGCTGTTAGCTGTCATTCTCAAGTCAGGAGCCTGTTGTACTTCGATAACATCGTAGCAGGTCAACTTTTCAAGCCAACCTTGTATTTGTTTAACGCACAATTTCATACAGTTTATGAACGGGCCTTTATGTAGGAAACTTGACTGGTTGCATGAAGATCGTCGAATCTGAGAACATGGTTGCATATATTTGCACTCGCTCGAATAAGTTACACACACGTCATCCCCAAATGGAGTCGTGCATTCATCTTGTTGAAAACAACGAAACCAATAACTATACGTAAACAAAACAATCATCCGCTGCCCTCAAGGCTAGGGATCTAAGTTCCTTTTTATTGTGCTTTTCATGACGGCTTGCTTCTTCCCGTAGCTACTGAGTACCGTTGCTTGCAAAGAATAAATCAACTGTGAACACTAATCACGGTTTCAAGCGGAACTTTTGTTTGTTTACACAGTGCTTGGAAGGTTTCCAGTGCGAACGAAGTATTGAAATTATAGAAACATTCAATAACATTGTGCGAAACGTTAGCTATTCAGTTGATGGCTCCACTTAACGTGTCACTCTTTGTTGACATCACTCAAATCACGGAGGAATTGCCGGTTTTTATTGATTTGCTAAATTTCCAGACATTCACGCTGTTTCGCTGCAGTGGTTGATAGTTGAATGCATCCGCCAAGCGGGTTCGAAAAATGTAAGCTAAAGGGGTTTCGGATGTCCTGATGAAACCAAAAAGCAGAATGATAAAAATCACATAAAATAATGACAATCTTGAGGGACTGGGGAATATTTGCATAGCTTTGATCACTTCATAGCTACCGTGGACGGTGCGAAGGCTTTGAACTACCGATGGAGGATGTCTTTTTAATGGTATGGCAGTGTGCTTAAATATCATCAGATAAAAACTTTCATTTAGATTTGACCGCCCGGGTTCAGAAAGACCACTGTGAGCCCGATTGCAGTACAAAAAAGCTCGAATACGGCAGCTCCTTCCGTGAACCGATAGGAAACTGCTGACACACACGGACACGAGCAAAGACGGGTTGTCCTGATCCACGTGTATTGTCAATGTGTGTATGTTGAGCCAGAAATATGGAATAAGGGTAATCCCATTCATTTTCCTTCATCTTTGTCTCATTTCGGTTTCCTGCGTATAATTTTCTAAATATTCCTGGGTATCCGCAGAACATACGGCTTTAGTGATTACGATGCTGTTTCCATGCGTCAACGTCGGACTTTATTTCTGCTTTGAATGCCAAACTCGTCATGATTTTCTCTTTCTCATCTTGCCTAATCTGCAAGATAAAGACTAAACAATCTATATTTGCCCATTACCATTTATTACTCGGGATTCTGTCATATCAACGAATCATTTATTCACCAAAATATTTAAGCCTTAACTATTGATGTTCATCCTTTGCATAGGAAGGCGTTTCAGACCGCATCACCATCATTATCGTTGCCATCACTGTTGCGCAGCCTTGAATATTAGGGTAAGGCCTACTCATCGCTGTCTTTCTCCCAGAATCACACATCCGTGTAGAAAGCACGAATATCGAAGATTGACAAGACGTCGACCTACAGAGGCGTGAAAAGAACAAAATATCATAGTGGTCAACAAGGAAATGCATTCCAAATTTACAAACACAAAATATGGCAACATGATATCCACTATCCACTTGGTGCTTCCAGCCAACTGGTTGACGGGTTCTTCGAACCCCAACTATGGATACTTGACATGCATAATTTACTAGGTTCGTGGTACACTTCTCATTCCACGCTCCCGCGTCATCTGTTGACCACCACGTGACTTTTTCCACTCCGTGAGCGGAGCGGAAAATGGGACACAATCCAACCAGCGTAGTCTGCAGTGCCTGAGTTGCTGTGACCGAATATTATCATAACAGATAACCATTACTTGATTTCCAACCAGATCATTGCTAATTCGGTCAATCCTTTTAATCCTAGCGACACTGTGCAAACATCGGTTGTCGAACATTCCCAAAAAAGGTAAACTTCAGCGCGTAAACTCTACCTCTCACAAACGTGCGACAAAACTGCGCACACTGCCACGCGCTGCACACGATCCCACTTTATTTGGCACGTTACGCTATAGTATACCAGTTTATTGACTCGTTGTTATTTTTTCGTTACCGTTTTTTATTTAGCACGCATCACCGTTATTGATGAGAATTTCTCAGTTCGGTTATTTCTGACTTTTCATATGAATTTTCTATTTCCCACTTCGTAGTGAGTTGTTCAACACAGAATTATTTACCGGAATTGGTAAGCATATTTACGTCAATTTGCGCATACATGAGTGTGTAAATGGAAAAGAGAATAAGTTCAGTCAGTGTAAAATAGCCTTTTTCGCATCATTCGTGGTACGGGTATAGTCAAGCCAGCCAACCTTTCCTCGAAGACACTACAAAACTAGTGGTTGTAGCTATGCGACAGCGACGACACTAGCATCAAGGACCGTTTCCCTTTCTGTTAGCCATAGTTTCTGAAGGAGTTGATCATCCGTTGTGTTCATTCCATTTTTTATTCGCGTGTATGTTTGTGCCGGATTCCACTCGCGATATAACCTTCCCTCTCACTCCCTTCCTGATCCCTACCCTTTTCACCCAATCCTCGCAGATTGATCAACTCGTTGATCTACCTACTCACTCTCATCTCAATGGCTGTGTTCACCGGAGTGCTACAGCTCAGATCAATGGGGTTGATGTTCGTTATCAGCTTCGTGCTTGGGTTCGTGTCTGAACTTCGTGTAGTTTTTGATGTACTAAATCCTTATACCGTTCTGAAAAACATGCCGAAAATTTGTTGTATGCTGTTTAATCGATCTGTTTATATATATATATATATATATATATATAATTTCCTCCTGTTACCTACTAATTAAAACTTACGAGGGTTTATTAGGACGACTTTTGTTCACGAAATAAATATCGAATCCGGTATCCACTGTGTTAAAGCATTATCTGGTGGGTTGAGTAATTTCCAGATTTGTGGATGACACACGTAACCTAAATGGCTCAAGTTGTAGGCTTCAATAGTACGCGAAATTGGACTCAGCCATCCACCTGGAATGCAGCGCATAGCAAATGAGTGCGAATCAAGGTGAAAATTTTCTTGTGAATACGCACGGTGACTATCACTGGCTCTTTGTCATAAAGCCCAGATGCGTGTGAAGGTCCTTAGCCATATGGTGTTGTTTCATATCCATCATTTGGTTTAAGAAAGACATGGCTTATCAGCAGGAACTAGCCTCATGTTTCACTGATCCCAAGTAACACCTTTCGAATTTTTGATGTAGCAGGATGGCTTCAACAAGTGGCGAACCTCGTACACGGGAATGTCACATGTATGGCGATCAGCCGTCAAAGATAACGAGCTTTGGATGATTGCCGGCTATCCCCAAATGCATTGTTTGGAGCTAAGCTAACGATGGTTAAACATGACGACCACTGATTGTTATCCAGAAAAACTGAGACCATTCAAACAATGTCGAGGATTCAGCTTTGCAACAAATTTAACGCTCCCAATCAGGTGAGCGCTGAAAGGTCACCAGGACCAGCGGTATTCGTGCAGGTCTCGAAATGAATCCGCCTATTCTATGTATGTGGTAATTGTTTGGCCAGTTAGTGATACGCTTAACCGATCCAGCCATAATGTTATCTACCTATGAATTTCGAATTATCACCAAGCAAAATGGAATCCCTGGTTTGACGGTTAAACGTTGAGAAGAGGAGTTATGTCTAGCGAAAAAAATTGAAGCTCATCTTTGGTGAAATGTATCCTAATATGCCGGGTATATCGCATATTCACCAACCAAAAAACGAAATTTCCTTCAAATATCTCAAAATGATTGTACTCTGTAGTAATTCATTTAATTTTCTGTCTGTCGCAGCTTCACTATGACTGGATTTTTGCCACTGGGTTTTGAATTCGCGGCCGAATTGACGTATCCGGAAAATGAAGGATTAACCTCTGGGCTTTTGAACGCATCTGCTCAGGTAAGGGTTACAAAATACCCGGGGAAGAAACAAAACATTTTGCTTCCAATCTCTCTAAGGTAGTCTGTAGTAACTTTAGCTTATGAGATATAGGGGTAGATGACAGTTTTCGCATGATTCTTTTACTTTCCATTATTTTAAACAGACTTGATTACATATCCGGACCAAACGACGTAAGGAGTGTATCGAAAAATCGATGCGCCATGTATTGGTTTTTTATTGTGAATGATATAATATAAGATTTGATTGTAAAACTTGCCTTGAGAAAGACTACCCACGGTAGTCGAAACGTTGGCGCATTACATCTACCAACAACGCTGTGTTATTAATATTATATCATTCACAATAAAAAGACTTGATTACAGTTAGGAAGAAGAGTGTTCCGCCCACAAACTACCGCAGTTAACCTGTAACTAAGTAATCTCATTGAGCAGTCTTATCACTATCCGTAAGTAGCCATTGCTCATACTCTTTCAGTTCTGAACAGTCAGTTTTGTGCATCATTCCGTTTCAGTAGTTTTGTGTTTCCATTGATCTATTGACCGGGTAGTCGGCTTGTTGATCGCTTATTTGCCGTCCTTCGGTTCGTTTTTTAATATGAGTCAGCCCTCGCTTCGATTGTAAAATAGGTTATGTATCACAAAATCAGATGTCTTACCGATAAATAATTGATCGCGACTAGTGTAGAGGAGACTGTTATCGAGAACAGACCCAGAATTCAACCGGTTTCTCAACGCGGGCCAGTAGACAACAGGCGACTAATGGCAAAGCAGCCATTGTGTTAGGAGAAACATTCTGAAGGACCAACTGAATCATTCCAGTCATTTAACACTTCATTGTCAGACTCGGAGAAGATAACGAGACGCCTCAACTCAGTAACTGCAGTTCAGCGCCCCCCCCATGATAATCAGGTGGAGAGGACTATGGAAAGATATGAAGCAAACTTCACAACTGTCATTCGATACCCAAAACACAGCCGGATTCTTCAGTCATCTAGAACGTGAAATGAGCTTGAGTCTGGTTCGGAAAGGATCGTGCACATATTTCTCCATGATTTTCACATGGAACTTCTCATGTCTTATAAACATTAAACCCTGTTATATGTTAAATGTAACTGGCAGTACTTATCGGAATTCCTTCGACTCCTGAATAAGCAGTTAAAAGTAGTGAATAACTCATAAACCAGAAATTACTTAAGGATATATGTCAACCATATCCTCAGATTACTGGCTTCCACTAAAAATATAAAAAGAAAACAAAAGCTCAGTCGAATATGCAGTTACTTATAGAGTTCAATCCAACAGAATAACTCATTTTTTCTTCCCTGTGAGTAATCACCAGAAATTTGGCAGCAGTTATTGGCATTTGAGTTGTGAGCGAACGATTCTGCGTCAGTTCTTAAAAATACAATTTTGCACGAACTTATTATAATATAAAATTTCATAGTCTACAACCATCGACCTACCGTTAATTGAAGCTGAGTCCACAACTCCATGTCTGTGTAAAAGGACGTTCCCATTTGTGCTGCCCGATTATTGATAAATATTTTCACGCTGATACCCGTTGTAAGGGTGGCGGGTATTGACTTGTCATAATCTCTACCCGGATCAGAGATCAACACATCTGCCGTGACTTTACGCTGACTATGCGAATTGATAAGCGGAGCGAAAACGCCACATGAGAAAGTCGGTGAGTGCCGAGGGACCGAATTAGCCGGCAGAATAATCAATCAGTGAGTGTTGCTCGTCGAAGACTAATACAAGCCATTTTTGTCTGCTCCACCTGGTCTTTCTCACTAGAGTTGGTGGGAATTGGAGATAGCGGTCTCCAAAGAGAATCGATTGAAGATTTGCGGCCGAACTAGAGCAGTCGTCTATTCACATTTTCTGCGTTACGAAACACCCGTTTACTACTCCATGGGCATTCAGCACGACTGCTGAAACTTTGAAAATTAAACTGATCCATGTGCTTGTGCAGATCCCAAACTGATGAAAAAGAGAGCGGCAACCGTCAAGTGGGAACAGTGGTGGTGTTTGGAAGTGAAGGTCCCGGGTTCGAATCCCCTCATCACCAGTCAAGTTTTTCACTTTTCTGTCTTCCCTTCGTCGCTGTTCACTGCTGTTCTTCTACTAGAATAATCAAAGGCTTGACATAAGTAATAACTGACGATCATTTATTGAAACTCGTTCTGCCATCCAGTATATGAATATGTGATTAAAACACCTTCAGCAAACCAAATCGCAACTTTCTTTCCATCAATCCTACAGTTATTTGGAATCATACTGACCTCAGGGACAAGCAAGTTGAAAAGTAGTTATGGCTCGCTGGCTGGCAATTTGCTCATGACTGTGCTTCTTTTTGCGGGCTTTGTCTTGATGGGTGAGTTGATCCGCGTTTTGTTCCACGGGTAGTATTGATGATAGCAAGCTTTTTTCTGCACCACACAGTGGATAAGAATTTACACGCTATGTTTCTCGAAGGGTGCTGATACTGTTTAGGCAGTGTCGTAAGGATGAACGTTCGACGGTCTCAGCATTCAAAACTTTGGATCCTAGAGCTGGAATGCACTGTGTTGCGTGCCCGATCCCATCGGCAGCCATTCGAACTAAAGCTGATTTTATGGTCACATTTCCCAGTAGTTATCAACCGGAACCGAGAGGTTGTTTGGGCAAGGTTGCCTTCACACAATAAACCCGAATCCATGAACTTCCAGGCGAAACCTTGTCTAAATAGACGTTCTCATCGCTTCAACCACTATAGTCCATTTTTTGATGGAATCAATTTCCGCTCTGAAAAGCACAAGTTCTTTCCACCAGTGTGTGTATGTATGTACTCGTGCAGGTGCCGTAAGTGAACTTGGTTTTGTTGCCACTGATTGAGCAGGTTTCTGTTATCATATCGAACGAGCGTAATTAAAGTTTATTAATCACAAAAGGCGCGCATGGTAAGCACAATCAGTGCCATCCTTGGCTTCCTTACACAGCTACGCGTCGTGGCACTAGGGATAAAAGTTTGTGTATACGACTAGAAAACTTGTATAGCCATGGTACGATAAAAGTAGTTCATCTTGGTCAAAGAACCAGGTGTAGATATAGAGCTCAAAGTCTGCCGAATTATCGGTTACTTTTGATCTGGTGCAAACGATATCCCAAGACCCTCATTGGTGACATCCGTTGAATCAGTGCGTCCATCGAATGGCATTCTTGTTTGTGGACCACGGTCGTTTAGTGTCCCGTTATGATATTATTGCGTTATTTATTTTACTCCCAGTTCATCATTGAGCGATTCATACTTTGTCTTTAATCTAGTACTGGTTTGTTTTTATGGTTCGAGTCATTATTTTCAGAGGCTCCTTGTTTGTATATTTCGTGGTAAGATGAACGGTTTCCCAGTGTGCAGTCGGTTCGCAAACTGCGCAATCTAATTTCTGGGTAAAGAATTATTTCAATGAATGTTGTGCGCATTCGATGTTGTGATTGAGGAAAACGCGTAACTCACAGTTCAGTAAAATGATGACAGTGGTCGAACCGGTTTTATCTGAGAGGCCAATACCCAAAATTTGGCAATCGTTTTGGCCTTAGATGTGACTTGGTTTAATTTTGTCGGCTTTTAATATGTAAAATGGTAAAATCATTATGCATTTGCTCAATTCACACAGCGAGTTGCTTCTAGTGATTCCGAGATGAAAGATTTTGGGTAACGCATCTTTCCAAGTACTCATTATACGCCAGCTCTCAAAATTCGTTTTCTGTGCTGTAAGGTGAATCATTTTAATGATCAAACGAGTATCGAACTAAGTAGCATATACTTCGTGAATTCAGTTGCAGTTTCATATCGTACAGATAGTTTATTCTGTCAGTGACCCGCCTTTCGGAATATGTTGTTGTATTTTGTTCTTATTATTCTGCCAGTTCGGCTTCACTCGATAGTCAGATCGAGCTATTCCCAAAATGAGAATAAATTGTGACAAACTCAATTTTTTTAGTCAATTTTTGCGAAACCGCAATGAATCGATAATGCTGCTAGTGAATATATCGACCAGGGAGTAAAATGGGCGAAGTGAGCTGATTGCCTCGGTCATCTTTCTGTTACTTTATTCCTATACCTTAATAAATTTATGACCAGCGTTTCTCTTCTACTTTCTACTCTATCAAGTACCATGAAAAGTGACACAGTTCCCACGAAATCAACTTTGGTTTTGCCTTATGCCATCTAATAATCCAACCCGGCTGTCTTTGCGATGCTCTTGTCTTTGATCTATCTTAATTGAAATCTGGATGCATTAGTTAAAAAGTGCGATATCGAACCATTCGTGGAAATCTAGTGTGGCCAAACATCGTTCTGTCCATATTTGTCCCCTACACGCTTTTTAGTCTGATGTGAAGATAACCTGAGACAGACAATGCGTTCGCTTGATTTTGCACCGAAAACGCTGCAATCGAAATTCGCGCTAGCACATTTAACGTTCAGTGATCAAACCACAATATTTCAGCTTTGAGAGCATCTACTTGGTAGGCGAAATGTCTTTGGTTTGATTCCGGTTAATGTATCGCCATTTATCAGTTAGAAAATAGTGGCTGAACTTCCTCTTTGCAAAAATGCTGAAGTGTTTAGTCTACCTCAACGTTCTGTGTAAACGAATACGCCAGATTTTCTTATTTTGTTCTGACTAGCCGAATACATTCTTCCTTACATGACAATCGGTAAGGAAAAGTCGAATTAGACAGTGATCATTTTGAGTTTTCGGAAGATCAAGCCCACCTGTTTAAGTCACCTTGATGTTAACAAACGGCATCGAATCGTCGCCCAATTCATGACTACGACCATTCGATTGGGTGGTTCCCCATGACTTCGAGTTTGAATGTCTAGCTTCTCACTTGCTCCGAGTAGTTGTGTTTACCACAGATATAGTCTATAAATCGCGGTTCGTAAGCTCGACAGAGACGGTCGGGTAAGGAATCAACATTCGTCTCGTTGCATCTGTTCACAGTCATTTGTACGTCCAGGCTATGTTGTGGTCAGCCTTCAAATCTTGTTGCAATCGTGTCAATGCCGTGAATGTACTGTTAGCCAAAAAGCACCGAGCCATCAATTAGTGATCGTCTGGTCTCATTCAACAATTGAAGACTTTTGTCTTCATTGGAGTACAACAATTTGTTTGTGATACCACATGTACTATCGAAGATCATGAGAATATTTGTTTTCGAGTTTTCTCACGGTGAGCCGAGCGTGATTCCTGTGTGGTTAGCTATTTCCTGTACATTTCAGTTAACAGCTAATTCAGTCTATTTATTTTTGACTGGCTTTATTTCAACATGGCCGTCCAATGCCCAACTTAACCTAAAGGGTGTCAAAGGCCGTTTTTCAGCTGACACTGCCTTTAAAGTCCTAATACTGTGATTTAAAGAATGACCACGTGCCCCTGATCTTGACCTTATGCATTTATTGTTTCAAATCTAAAGCATTGTTGTCAGAAACTCTAAGCGTGACCACAGGGTTTTGCCCAGACTTGTTGGTTTGTCAGCTGAAGTACAAATCCCCTTAGTTTCCGTGAGGCAGTCCACAATTTTATTCAGTTCAATTCGGCAAATGACTAGAAACTAACGCGCGTTTCGAAGCATGTCCATGTTCATTTGACCTTAACTGTAAAAGTAGATGGAAAATATTCACCTGGAGAATTATCCAAGGAAATCTTTTGTCCCCTGGTGACATTAGCCATACTTTGCATATTTGTTTCCCGATTGCTAAGAGATACGGCCACTTGGAACAAAGAAAATCATAATTCGATTATAAAGTTCCTGGTTATTTCAGTAAACCATGATTTCGTCGTTGCAATCCAGCCAATTGATTTGGCTTGTCAAGAACCAGTGTTAGAATGTTTCAAGTGATTATCTAAAATGCAGATGATGAAGTATTGTGAACCAGTCTTCTTCACCCTGCGCCCTTAACTGAAAACTTTTAAAGACAGATTCTTTCTACTCGCCAGCCTATTTCGAAAAATGATGCGAGATTCGCTTTCTTCCGAAAAACATCCTGGGAAATATGTGGGAATAAGACGTGGCTGTAGACCAACTGCCAGTCATTAGGTTTGTGCTAGCCCGCCCTAAATCAGAGTCGACACATTAGGTAAACAAGCATCTGATGACGAAAAGTAAGTAATTCAAACACGGGTTCGTTATCCTTGGCAGACGGAAACTCGCTGTCGCCAAACTCAGTGTCACTCCAAAATCTATGAAGGCTTTATGTCATCCTCCATTCCAAGTTTCAGGGTTCGGGTTATCGTTTCTCTCACATCAAACATGAATCTTACAAATCAAATAAATAACCCGACTTCCATATCTTGAGTTATCCAAACGCAGCTTCAAATTTTTGTGGTCGGGAATTCGGCTCCCTTCATTTCACAGCTATTCCTGCACTGTCCACCTCTCCACTGTTGGCAACGACTCACTGATTTTTTACCTGATATCTTTACGTATTGAAACATTGACTTCAACGAACCCCAGCTGTCAGATTACCATTGTTGGTGATTTCAACGTCCACAACAGAGATTGGCTATTCCACTAACTGGACAATCCGATCATGAGAGATGAAGCCGAGGCTTCCGCCATAATCAAAAACCTATGTCCAGAGGTTTACCTCCACATACTCATTCCGGATCGTCTTGGCCACCGCACATGCACTCTTGACCTTAGTTTTGCGTCCATTCCCTCATCATCCTTTAATACCACTTCCCTGTCATTTGGCTCATCGAGTCCTTATCTCATCTAATTTCCTACCTTGTGCGTCTACGACTCTGCCGATTGGGATGGCTTTCGTGAATTCCCATCTTGTTATCCTTTGATATATTGTTCCCGTGTCTGGGTTTTCTTCTGTCTGTTTCAGATCTTACTGAGACTGTACTTCAAGGCGTACGTCTTTACATCCCATGCTTCTCCAAACCAGGCATGCCCTGATCTTCTGTGTGGTTTAGCCACGCATGCAACCATGCTGTTCTTCTAAAAACTCCGTCTACATTCGGTTGCACAGCCAAACCAACTAAACATTCGACCCTGCCTTTGCGCAAGATAAGAACAAGTGCCCGCTCGTCATACAGAAGACCAAGAAAGCTTTCTGCGTCGCAAAGTTGAACGACTTGTCTCATCCACCACCGGCAGCCGATCATTTTGATCCGGTTTAAGGGCCGCATCCCGCAACTTTTGTCCCACCAACTTTCCTTCCATCCACAATCCCGGCTCCGTTGTCTGCGACCCGTTTGACAAGCCCCGAAGATTTTGCCTCTCGGTCTGCCTCACAATCCACTCTCACTGTCATTCCTATTTCCCCACCTTCCTCTCATGTCTCCATCTGTGCGTTTCTTTCTGTTATAACTAATAGAAAAGTCCGTTAAATTCAGGTTAATCTGAATGTTTTCAAAACCCTCGGTTCGGACGGTATTCCACTGGTCGTATTAAAAATGTTTGCTTCAGAGTTAGCCCTCGTATTACGCCGTCTCGTTCTTTTAACTCTTAACCAAAACACTTTTCCCTCTCCATGGAATAATGCAATTTTCTTATGCCAAAACCTCGAGACCCTTCTGATCGCAAAATCTATCACCCCATCAGCCTTACATTTGTGATTTCAAAAGTTTTGAATTCATTACTTCTCCCCAACCGGGTCCTTCCTTCCAATGCGAAGGTTTGCTGAGTGACCGCCAATGTGGACTTCCAATGACAGTCTTTTCATAATCTTGGTCGGCTTCACTGGTAATCACGGACATTTCTAAGGCCTTTGATGAAGTTTGACACGAAGGTTTCCTGTCAAAACTGTCTCGGTTCATGTTCCATCCGGCTCCCTTATCGTGGGTGTCATGTTTTCTCGGCAAGCGGACCATCTCCGTCCGAGTCGATGAAGTTGTCTCTCAGCCGTTCTCTGTTAATTTTAATTTTCTTTAGGGTTCCATATTTGCGACCACTCTTTTCCGTCTCTTTTTTAATGATCTTAAATCAACATCGAATCGTCTTCAGTTTTACCGATGGTACCACTATCGTTGTCTTTCCTACTCAAACGCTCGTTAAACCACGACCAACATCTAACATAACCTTGCTGTTCTCAGTGCATCGCTTACGTACTATCTGGGATGAATCTGTGCCTGGGGCTTTCCACATATTTAAGAAAGCGACCTTACGCTTTACACAACCGTTTGTTCCTCTCTTGATTCGTGTTACTTCCCCCTTCACCCTATTCTCTCATACTCTTCGGGTTCTGCAGTCGGCCAGCATTAGTCCTGTCTCTTTTTTTCTCTCTGACCGCGCGTTAATATGCACTAAGTTGTCCATGTGCTTTGGTGGATGCGAAAAACGCATGGCGCATCGTCTTCTTTCACTCTCTCAAAGTGCACTAGCTGAAAGACGGGAATTGCCTCTACCTTTTGAACGGGTCAAACGAAAAACCCTTCAGTTGATCAGTGATCCCTCTCTGATCTTAAATCTGCATTCACTTGCTCAGTGCCGAGAAGTTGCTTCACCCTCTATTTTTGGCGCCATTATTTTTGATTCTACTGTTTTTAGCTCCCTTCGGTAGTTCTCATCTCCAAGATTTTCTCTTGTTCTTCTCGTATTCAGGTGGCCAGTCGTCCTTACCTGTCCTCATCTCTAGATGTCCAACTTTTAGTTCTTTCTTCTTCCATTGCCTGGACTGCAGAGATGTGAAACATTCTTTCTTTTTTCATTCTTCCAGCTTGCAACATTTCAGTTTTTAAATGCACATCCAAGAAGCATGATCTTATTTTAATGTCCTTCATAAGCATCCTTCTTCACACTATATCGTTTGTTTGCGGGGTCTACTCTTTTTTATTGTGTAATAAAAAGTTACGTTGGAATAAAACAAAACAGACAGACTGGTGTCTTTGCTAGATTGAACACACCCAGCTGCTAGGGTCTGTTTTGTTCCAAGAACTCAATTGGCAATGCCTGAGTGCAGTTTCCCGGCAATCTTTATTTTTCATTGCCACTTAGCCTGTCGTTTTCCGACTCCCAGAATAGCGTGGAGAGATGGAAGCTTTTAGAATTTTTTTGTTAAGTTCCCTGGAAGTGGTTGGTGAAGCCAGTGACGTAAAAACCGAACGAATGGTCGTTCAGCGCTGAGCCTTATGTGCTCACAGCATTCAACAAACTTGTTTTCAGTGAATTGGTATCCGAGTCTGAGAAATCAAGTGAATCGTATTGCAAATTCTTGAGTTTTATTGCGAATAAGTCGCCGATTTGTGCCCGCGTAATGCTCACACTTGTTTCCAGTTTTTGGTCACGCGATTTTGTGGTAACCAGAGTTACTATAATGGTTGGTCTTGGCTGGTTTTGAAGGACCTGACGAATAATAGCAAGCACCAACTTGTGGACAATGAGGCAGAATAACACTTCAGACGGCTCCACCTCCAATGACACAGGATTTCAAGTGTTCACCGAAATCTCTTATTTCATTATAGTACTGAGCGTCGTTCTTCAGCCACATGCTGCCTTGACCTACTTTTGGCATAACAGTGACTTTGCTCCTTAGCCTAAATTTGATTGTGAATTTTGTGATTAAATCTTACTTGATCACATCAGCCATATTAAACCAGATGCAATGCACCCTGAAAGTCTAAGCTGATATGATCAACTGAAAGCTGCGCATCATCACATGCCACCATAATCAGCATCGTGCTGTTTCGGTGCCGAGAGACATCTGAAACCTGCCGATATCTACTTCTAATTGTCCAAACCACCTTACCAGCAACTCGTTCTTGCATTCGATACCCCCGACTGCTTGTGCTCATGAATCAATCAAACTCTCTTGTTGATCTTAAATTCGCGAATGTCAGGTTCCAGTCGAAGTAAATAACTCTGGCTCTCTGGTTTCAACTGAAGTACATCGTCTAAATCAGATATGATGCTTTTCTGAGTGAATCGATTTCCGCAATTGGTGCAAAACATTCGAATGTGAATAGCACCACAAGTGTGCTATCGGACTTAATTCAGTACACCTTTACTGGTATGACAGTAATAAACCATTTCACAATTTGATCTTTCACGCAGTTTCATATTTTTCAGTCGGACTCCAGTAAAGTAATTCATTTTGATGTACACTCTTGTGAAACGAAACAGTTTTCGATCCCTGAAGGGTAGCACATGTACGCTTGCAGTGGGCTTAACTTAATAATAAGCCGAGGTACACCGTGGTACCGTATGGTTTGGCCTTTAACACTAATCCCAATTTAGTTTAGCCGAAAATGAAGCCTTCAGCGTGATTACTTGGCATTCGCGCATTGGAAAACCTGAACTTAGTTGGAAGTAGTTTCACAAACATCGACCAGTTTCCAGTTTTGGACTAACTCACTGTGTATTTGACATGAGCACCGTAACAGTCACGAAACCTCGTGAAGCCGGTTTGTCAACTGCTCGTGTGAATTTTGCCAACGATGCACACACTGTGTATTGTAATCGGAAAATTTGGTAACCGTTCAAAATAATAGTGTGACCACTTTCCACCAATCTCGTACTGATGTGCTTCGGTTTTATTTTCCGTCCTGCGTTATCGTTTAGTGAGGAATCTAAGTGAACAGGAGCTCGGTAAGCGCATTTATAGCGCGATAAGTAAAAAAGTCGTGTAGCATCAAAAATCCGTGTAGCCCAATAAAAATGACGGTGCACAGTGTGGACCTGCACTATACCTGAGTGAGGAGCACAAAGCACAGTGACAACGTTCGCGATATAAAACTCGGGCTAGGGATTTTATAGAACAATAGACTACTGTGTACTTCTGGAAAGGGAGGGAAACGAAAGATTAAAAGTTAATATTCATAAGTGTGCTGCTGGTTTTCTACACTTGCGCAAGTTAGAAAAGCCGCGGGACTCACTGAACAGAGCGAATGATGCGCAGTTCAAACGAAAAATGTCCGAACTAAGAGCAAATCCCAAAGCACGAAAATGAACACATTCTTCACGATGACCGGGTGTATTGAGTAGATTGTTAACTTTCCTGGATTATCGATCTGAGTTGAGACACTTCAACTGGGTTCAAGCCAGCCATCACAAAATACTCGGTGAAATTTGGACATTTAGCCGTTCGCTCACAGTGCACAAATCATGCGACCGTCTGGTATTGCAAATCAGTAGAATCAACTCATTCGGACATGACATCGTTAACTTCAAACGGGATAAGGAATATGCTTAAGATCTTTTGGGATGTTGGTTAGCCCTGACAATTATTACGACATGAGTTGAGAGACAGATCACCATTACCCCACAGCACCCTAACAGGCCGGAACTATCTGAACTAGTGGAAAATCTGCTAGTCGACGTAAATTAAGAGGTCGCTCGGCAACTGCATTACACGCTGTAACAGACAAACACAATTTTGATAACAGCAGCCTCCACTTTCGGCACCTAACCCAAATGATGTTTTGTAAAATTATGAGCCAGCTGTTTCCAGGCGCATCAAAACTAACTGGTGAGTAGATGGAGCGTCAACAAGCCAACATATCCATAGTAGTAGAAATTTATTATTTATGAGTGCAATTTCCCAGAAGGCAACCTTATTTCATAGTTGCATTCTCAATTCGGTTGCGATACGGAATTAAAAATACACTCACCAAAAAGCGATCTCACTTGACATTAGACACTGCGGACTTAAATCATGCAGATTAAGCGGCTGCTGGCGTTAGTATCATGGAATTGGGCTTGTCCGACATTGGGTTGTCGGGTCAAATTCAAGTTTATTTTTTTGTAATCTCTAAATTTTATGTTTGAATAAGCTAATAAAATACCTCAACTTCTTAAAGTCATCTTTTGTGATCTCATGTTGTTTGACTTTTTCAGTTGCCATCAAAGAAGATTTGAGGCGCCAAAAGATGCTCAAAATGGTGAGTTTACGATAGTCTTGAAAGAAGGCTGTTTATTCTAGACGCCCCCAATCGTAACGAAAAGTTTTCTACTGGATCAATCAGGCATGGAGTGTTTTGAATTGAAGTTAATTTATGCAATTTTAAGTTTCACTGCGTTAAACCCTGTTGCCTTAATTTAACCAACTTGAGAAAACGCCGTTCCGAGTAATTCGTTCGCTTATTCTTAATGAATTCCATGCAAAACCGAGATGATACACGTCGTCAGTCTGTAGTATCCCAAAAAAAGGCTTCTTATTCAACCACGACAGAGTAAATAAGCAATCCATCAGTCGATTTGTTTGATAGTGCAGTCCTCGATCGGTCACCCACACCTCATGCATCTATTGATGTGAACATCTCTGGTTGTTATAACATGCACATGAATATCTGATCGAGGGTATTCCAATCGTAACCTCGGTTTCGCTTTGTTTTGTTTCCATAAATATAGCATACTGATGTATTTGGAATTCAAGTCCTCACTTTGATTAAGCCATTCTCTTCATATATGGTAAACACTTGATTCAATAATCCGATATATTCATCCCATCTCATCAATTAATCAATTTATACTACTTACCATAATCGCATATAACAACAACTTTTTCCCGCATCTCCGAATGCTTCTTTTTTTCCTGATGACTAATTTTGCATTAGAAGATATAAATCATTTCCAAGCGACTAGTTAACACTACTTACTAGGTCTGTCTGCTTCCTAATATCGTTCTTTTTCCCCTCCATAACAGTTATCGAAAATGTAGGACGTTTAAAATGTGTATAAAAATTTTATGCAGGAGTGTATGCGAAGCAAGTAGAGATAAACATTCCCTCAACAACCCATTCTTGTCCAGTAAAAGTAACGATAAAACATTTTCTATTTCAGACCACAAGTCAGTTAGAAATGGAAAGCAATGACCAGTTGAATCTCACAAGACTTTAAAAGATTTAAAATGCGGCTCCGATAAGCATGCCGCGAGCGAATCCGGGAAAACGCAAATAAGATGTGGACAAATTCGAACTAGCACCGAATGTCGATATTTTTCTACCTCAATCCTTATCTATCACCTTGTCACTCTTCTGATATGTAGCACCATTTCCTCAAATGGTCGTTCAGCCACATTCAAACTATCTCGTCGTGCCTTTTGTCTACTTCCAGCACTAATTTTTATCCTTTCTCCTTTCTATTACTACTCGATTTCCTCACGTATATTTTTAACTGTTTATTGAACTGTGTGCTTCAGAATAGTAGCTGTCTAAGCGCCAAATCCTGCCCGTCTTTCTGTAACTGTCTGTCTGTCTGCTTGCTCATCGTAGCGTTTGACGATTCGATTATATCGTCTTATAGTTTAATTTCTTCTTGTTTTTGGTCACCGAATTATTTACACTCCACCAGTTACATCTGTTGCATCGATCTCATCACACGTTACATTCTGAAAATGTTTGCATCCGTTTTGAATTCTTTCACTCACAGATTCACTCATGTTTTGAAGTAGATTTCTGACACGTTTAAAGGACAAAGAAGTCATACGGATAGACAACTAGTGAGGATATGCTTGCCCCTTTGTCGAGACTTTTGCACATTGCACCAAAAGAGACACTTGACAGGGAAAAAGGAATTGAATATTTTGCTTCTCAATTCTCAAGCGCCTTTGACTGATCACTTTGACCTTTTAATGTATAATATGTAAAATAAACCGAGTTTTTCATTCCTTTCCTATCTTCTCCATGGCTGATCTGGGTTGGCCTTGTCTCCCTCTGGTGTTCAGCTGAAGGAAGTTATTTGTGGTCGAGTACCACGGATAATAAAACGATCGCGAAGCTGTCGGTTAGCCGCCTTTAAGGCGCCGTCTGTTAGACTGAAAAAACTGCTGCATACGGCCTCCATAATGACCATTGTCTTTATAGATCTCTACATCAAACCAAGACGTAGACATGCAAAAGTCTACACTTGTGTTAAGAGCGAACTTGCATAAATGGAGTTCGCATTCACAATGGTCGCTCGAATTAAACAAACTAGTTTTTTCGATCTTCGTCAAAGCTTCATTTGGTTTGTGACTCTTCCTTGATTTAGCTTGCGCTTCTGGACACAATAATTAGGAATTCCGTCTATCACCGACATGCTTGATAAACTTTTGTTTCCTTGATTACCCCGGGATTCGTGCGATTTAGGTTGCTTTTGGGATACCGAGCCCACCGTTATCAATTCGGTACTATCATCTATCTACCACACAGACTGATCAGATCACACATTACCTTGGGTAACGTTTTCGGGGCAAGTCTTACAACCAAATGAATCGGGGTTAAAAGCCAACGGATGCCTTGATGTTGGTTGTGTGCTTGCCAGTTCGCGAATGCCTAGATTTGTGTGTGTATGTGTGTCCGCTAATTCGTTGCTCGTATGGTTCGGTTGGGGGGAATTGGGTATGAGTCGGAACTGAGCAAATTTTGTGTGCCACCTGTCGCGGAGTCAACTGAGACAAACCTCCATTCGCGATCATTGGGGTGTTTGGTTGGTCGTCCACATAGCTGATATCCCCGCTTCTCCGATTCGATTGATGTGACTGGGGTGGACTCTGACTGCCAACAGTTCGGCATATAACAGCTAAGCTTGTGTCCGAAAGTCCATTTGAATAATTTTTGTGTTGCCATCGCACATACCGCTGTCAACATATCGATTAACCGAGTATTTCAGTACTCTACTGGATCCACACCAATGTGTTTTTAAGTCACATCAATGACTCTTTGACTTCACCTATATACTGAAGGAAGTTGAACTATAATTTTGCTAAGTAGCTGTCAGCTTCGACATTATATATCTTCACAGTAGTGCGCCAATAAAAGACGTTTTAGACTTTGTACACTCGTTATTGAACTCTAATACTTCCTTAACAGTCGCTATCCGTTAACTCCCTTAGAAATCATTATCGGCTTAGGACTTCATCTTGCTCGGACATTTCACTTTGGGACATACCTTGTATAGACCGACAGATGGCCTTGTCATGGGGTACCCCTTATCTCTTATCGTTATCAATCTTTTCTTACATGGGATTGAGTCCACAGCCCTGAGCACCTTCCAAAATCCCCTACGGACTTACTTAAAATATGTCGACGACACACTCGTCATCGTCAAACAAAAAGACAAGGATTCCTTCCTCGGCTGACTCAATAACCAACATAGCTCCATCGGATTCACGATTGTGACAGAAGAAACTGACAGAACCATGGTCTTTCCAGATTGCCACCTTAAACAATCTCTGTTTCCAGTCGTCAGCTGAAGTTTTTCAGGCGGCATAAACCCATCCGCAGGAATAAAGCCATCCCTAAGTAGTGCGCTTCTTTTGATTTCGTCGTCGGGCAAATGTGAATTTATCCTAATGCTTCCGACAGAGAACTGTTGGGCTCTATGAAGTTACTGCTCAACCACTTATTTATTAGGTATTATTCTTACCAAAATGTGTTGTGGACTCGTTGCGCGCATGAGCTCAACGAGACATTTTTGTCACACAACCTGCAGTGACCAAAACACCAACAAAAGTAGGCCGGCAACCATTGCTGCAAATCATTGTGAGTCAGGTGTGGCAACGGATCCAGAGACGGCATTTTGCTGTCTACTAGGAGAGTCAACAGCTGGTCTAGAATTTGAGCCCCATGCCTTTCTAGGTTGACAGACGCATGAACTACCTGATTACCACTTGCAGCATTGTCTGTAGGGATAAATATGTGACCAGCATGGTTCTTAGGAAAACAGCAAACTAATGACTGATTCAAAAACAGCCCTTTGTCACTCTTCAGCTTCTTGGTTCCCTGTTCCCGCTTGTACGGTAAAGTAAACAGTGAGCAAAGCACCGGGTGGAGAAGCGGACATTAATAAACTGAACGAAGATTTATAAAAAAAGTGTCCGTGCGCACGAAGTCAAGATACTACCCGCACGAACGTCTACTTGGGTTTCACGACAAATTTCTTTAAAACCAATAATTTTGCCACCTATGGTATTGATTCCAGGAAAAACGGAATCGAGGTTGTTTTCGTTCTCATAGCGGATGTAATCCAAATTTGAATGCGTAACTTTATGAAGTGCAGACAAGTTGTTTCCTCATAAGGGTCATGCTCACAACGTTCCTGTAGGTGAAATAAATCAATGAGATAAATAATCTTTTTTCTCACTTTATTTTTTAATTTTTACTTGATCCGATGTATTCGGCACACTATTGAATGACAGAATACTTCAATTTGAAGACTTGCCATTTTTCTTGCAGTTTGCAAACAAAATGTTTGGAAACTAACAAACCAACCGATAACCGTGTGTGATAGGAGGTAACTGTGTGATGCTAGACGTTCGCCACGAGCATATGGGCTACAGAGACGAATTCGCATTTGCTTTTCGGTAAAAGCAGTCGACTCACTAGAACAGATGATATTTTGAGAAAGAAAAACCTACTAGGATTTAGAAACCTGATAACGAATGTTCCTGTGAAGTTGCAAACAGAAATTACTGTCCACGTGGATTACCAGGGAAAAAGTTGCTAACATTTCAACTTTTTTTCTCATCAACTAGCAGTGAATAAGGTTCCATTGCCATTTACCTCACTGTTATGCATCTCCGAATTTGTCCGATTGATGTATCTGTGTTAGACATCTATTTCAATTGTTGCGATAAAGCCAACCTGCTCGAGGCCGATATTGAAATTGCCAGTGCATTCACTGATGCCGGAGCATAATTCATAGGCTTTTTGAATATATCGATATGACGGAAGAGTACATTTGGCTAAAATAAGATTACTAGAGAGCTCACTTGTTCTATATCTGGCCTCATCTTTTGTAAAACTTACATTTTTGAGTAAGCTAGTGATTCACTTGTTCAATAAGATTCTGAAAAATTAAATACCACACTCAAGACCCTAAGACCTGGAATGTTTCATAAATATACAAGGTCCGAGTGAATCTCGGGACCAAATGATGCAAGGAGTGTTTCGAAAAATCGATGCGCCATATAGTGGTGAACGATATAGTGTTAATAACAGCGTTGTTGGTATATCTACCAACAAGGTTGTGTTACTAACATTATTTCATCCGAGTTAATCATTTGTGGCAATGAACCGAGTGACGACGCGCTCCCATTTACCCTGAGCATGTCTGCATTCTCAGTTTTCCTACGGTTACGTGTACGATGCTCCGTAACTTAAACTAATGATGTGAAAAATAAACTAACTTCTTCCGTTTTGTCGGAATTTAAAGCCATCGGTTTTGGCCTGTGCTATGTACTCAAAGTATCTAGACCTTCTTAATGTAATACTTCTACTGGCACCCACAATATGTGAAAATACGCAGCGACATGCGGATTAATTCAGACAAAACAAGTCTTAGGGTCATTATGACTGCTAGGTCCATGTTTAGTTAACTGCGCCGACAACCCGATTAAAATCAGTGTAACACGACGTTGTTCGTGCAGTACACGGATCATAATAAACGATATGGAGGCTTCTATTAAAGTTCAGCTAGGTACAAAAAACCGTGTCGCCGCGACCATGACATGGTGCTTTTGTTGACTAGTTAATGTCACTATAATAGAACAAAAATATTTTACTTCGGGAAGTGCAGCTAGCCCTGCTTAGAAGATGAAGTACACTTTATTTAATATCAATTTTGTAATGACTGAAAACCCGAAAATTCATCTACTAAATTTCAAGCTGTTTATTCAAAACGGGGATACAGAAAATTAGGTAAAATAATTACAAGAACATTCATCCGATCTTGTTGGATAATAGCTTACTGTATACTTTAGTTATCACTTCTACTTTTGGCACACAACTGGACACTTGCTATATACAGCTACCCTACACTCTACGGAATACACCGAGACCCACGACCGTCACTTAAACATGCATTTAAAAGAAACAGGCACAATAAATTCATCTGTGAATCTATTAAAAGCAAATCATTAGTATAACATTTTGCTGCGAATAAAAATCATATGCTTGAGAAGATTCCTACCCCATATTTCCAATATTTTGCAAATTGGCAACCTAATGTGCATACGGCCAAATTTTTTGACGCATGCAAACGAGGTGCTCAACTATGTAACGTTTTTTTTACTGGAAATGCCATATTTGACGCCCTTGGGTCAAGAAAATGCTTGTGCTTGCAAGTTAAAAAATAATGGTTTGCCTGTTTTTTGATGAACGCCATTATCGTTGCACGAGATGTGTCCTTCGCTGTTCAGCCGGTCGGCTGTACAAACACCCCCTACCCAGTGATTCTAGTTGGGTAAGCGCTGGTGCTGGCGGATGCACTTTTGGGGTTCGGCTAATTTATTTTCTTTCCACTTTTATACCTTCCAGAGCAAGATGTTTGCAATCCACTCTCGGAGGAGTCCTGACCCCGTGCATGTTGCAGCTGTTTGTTCCGATTAGTTCTTTTGCCTTTTCATAACGATGCATTTGGCGGATCTTATGCTTAAGAAAATTTATTACTTGACACTGACATGTTCTTTTCCACCTTCGCTAACCAAAAATCCGTCACTTTTCTTACGCAACTATGCTTGAGCGTAAGAAGGGCGTAAATTCAACCCATGCAAATATCACGTACAATTTTTATCCTAAAGGAAAAAATGTCACATCATTTGGTTCATCCGAGTACACAAGAATGGGTAAACAAATGAAGCTTCTGTCATTCCAAAGGTTATTTACTGTTCTCAGAACCTCCGTTCATCTTTGCCGTGGACAGTATTTCATTGTATCACATTTCACCGTCACACCTGATGTCCTAAGACGTTACTTGGCTGTATGATACACCAATTCCGAAGTCGTGGTTTCAAGTCCACAGTGGTATGGTCTCGTAAAACTTCACCTAGCGCAGTTCGCATGAATAATCAAGAACCATTTAAAAATATAACCGACATTCTCATGATCATCTAGGCTGTTTGGCCTTATTTGTTTGTGACTCGAGATATTTCAAATGCACATGATTTCTTGTTGCCATTGAAACATTTTCGAACCATGTGCCCACAAATCAAGCATACATAGATATAGTAGTTGTTGCAGAATAAATACGTTTGCATAATGTTTAACTGGTCTTATACTTATTTGTATGCTACATTCCTTTGGGAATAAGCGAGGAGTCATCTGAGCCTCCCCACCCCATTAATACAATTAATCCGGCTCTATCATCAGCTTCATTGTTGCTGGGCCGTACGGTGCCGTATAATTGACGTCGAAGTTCCGTATATAACATGGCGGTCATAGCAGTGGCGTGATGAAAGAAAACTTGGTTATTTCGTTCCAAATGAAGTCATTCGCATAAACCTCAGTGTATACTGGAGAACAAAACTTGTCATGAAAATTTACAGATCTTCTGATGTAGCACACAATGTCCTTATTAAAAGTGCGTCCACGTCTTTCCTTCGGAAATGGTCCACTCAGTTGCGCGCTTGTGCTTCTTATGGGTTAGATATTTATTCGTACATATTTGTGGATTTTGAAAAATCTAGAAGTAAACAACTGTTCACCCCAGAATATCAACACATTTGCTCAGATAGCCAGACAACGGCTATTTTATAAGTTTATATGTGAATAATTATTAATTTACAAGTACGGAAATTTGCAAGAATAAAAGCATTATACATATATAGCAGTGAAACTATATTCAGCTTAGGTTGCATATGTTAAAAGTTAGAAGGCGTACAGCGAGTTATACCGCTTATNCAATGAACTTCATAACTCCGTGTACTCCTTCTAACCTTATATATATATATACGCGCAAAGTTTTAAATAAGTACCTCAGTTTGTCTATGCTGTTTGTTTTTCTGACTAGTTCCACCTTTGAGATCTTCTTATTACTGTCGACATCCTCGTCCGTTAACTCTGAGTATGTATAGTTTTGCCACACAGGTTAGATATCCTTTCTGAAACACCATGATTTCCTTCTCTCGGCATGTTTCTTACTTCTCCGCTTAAGTCATCGTTTAGAGGATGCACGCATTTAAAATCCATTGACCGTTGTTTTGACCCACAGAATTCATGAATCAGGGTTTGTATACTTTGCTCATCTTGTTAATAATTCATTCGCATCATCAATTCTTTCTCCCCTGATGATCTTTGCTCTCACTGAACTCGATTTGGGACTTAACGAGTTACCTAATCGTCAGGTAGTAGCACAGGAACCAACCTCCATCTGATTCTCCAGACGAGGACTCAATAGTACTTGAGTCGAGGATCTTTGAGCGCCCATTTGAACATTCCGGTGCCGCTTAATTAACAGTATCTGATAAATAATCACGCTGGATTATGAGGAAAACGTATCCATCTCGAGAATGTTTCGAGAACTGGCTTCGACTGTCTGCAGGGTGAAAAGCCACAGATATGCTTGCAAGAAAAGATGATGGGTAAGGGAAGTAGTCTTCGTGACCACTCCAATCCCAGAAACGATCCGTATCCCCAGCTGTGTTGGCTAAATACTTATGTTTCTAATACCACTATCTGAATCCTACGATGACCTCAGTGTTAGTAAGACTGTTGGTGAAAGGTCCAGCAGGCAATAGGAGTTAGTTATCGCGAAGGAGAGAACGGAAGAAGCCCAGATGAAACCTTTATTAGTGCAGCAGAAGCATGAGCTAGAAGAATAATGAAGACCAACAAGTGAAGTAGACGCAATGGACCCTGTGTCTTATCAGCCCAGTGTAGTTGTGGAATATGGAAGGCATCGCTTCAGGATACTGATGTGCAGACAAACACTTCAAGGGACTGTTAGTGCCCACATCTGGCTGCATTTTCCGCCACTTTTGTTAATCACTGTTGCTATTAGAATTATCGTTATTATTTCATGTTTTACTGCTTTTTTGCATTCATGCAGTTATGAATGTTTTAATAACTTACTTCATATCGTTTGCAATTCAAACAAGGGGATGACCAATGGACCACTGAAAACACCACGCCTGGGCAACAATCACTTTTATTTCAGTAACTGATTATTATTTATTCATGATGAATTCTTCAGCCGGGAAAGATTCTTTCGCCTATTTTTTTAGCAGTCCTGGTACAAACTTTAATTGGAATGCAAAATATTTAAGCCTTATGAACGAATTTTCGTGTATTCTTTCACTTTGACGTCCGTTGGTTTTTACAACAATCACTTACATATAAGGTTCGTTGCTTTAGAATGGCTTTCAGGTCTTCATCCGGTATCTGTAAAAAACCGTTATTTGATCGTCGTTTTGCCTGGCCACATGCCCAGTGATTTTCATAAGCTTTTCATAATATCGTACCGCAGTGGTTCCCGGTACTATCCATCTGTGTGTTACATTGGGTATGCCCTACAGTGTTTGAGGTGATATGTACCCGGCACCCATTAAGAGCCTTGGTAGATATTGGAGTTTAGAGGCCGAATTTGTGAAACTAGGGCATCGGTTGAGTTCCTTATTGATTCCGTATGTTTTTGTGAAACAGTTCATCATATGATATCATCATTCAAATCACCATAAAGGAACCATGGAAGCACTGTACAGCTGTTTCATCCTTGTTAGGAACCATGTATGTAACAATGGGAATATGGAAGTCCACTGGTAGTGATTCCAAGGGCTCCATGTCATTTCCATCACTTCAGCTGTTAGATGTCATACAGCTAATCAGCTAGGTGCCCTCAAATCCATTCTGGATAATATGAATCGTTTTGCTAAGAGATATCAAAAGACAATTATTGATTTACATGGGGAACAACGAAGAGTGTCCATAGTGTGTGTGATTCAAAATACTTTTCAAGAATCGTCGTCCTGGTTCTTAGATGCGCTTGTCACAGCCACAGCACCATAAGACGGAACAGGAAATACATTTCAAATATTTATTCTCCGAAGCCCGTGAACCTGCACTAATATCAGCCGACTCAAAATCTGATCAGAAAATATCACTTGTCTGTTAATGTCAAGCGCAGTATGCAACTGAATCACCGATGGACGAGGTCCTGACCAAACAACTTGGTGATGCAATCCGGAAAAGATTAAATCAGCCAAACTGGTCAGCATAACTGAAGCGGATTCGGTTTTTTCCAGATGGCTGCCAACAGACAAAAGTGGTTGTGTTTGGTTAATGATTGCATGGTCAGTTGCAAACCAAAAGAGAGGGACTAAACTACGGAAGATGACAAGGTGACGACTTAAATCCAATTCTCACATAAAACGGAGGAAAACTGGAGTTTCACTGACGTGTGCAGTGCACCAAATGTGGATGGCAATCTTCCATAGAAACCTCATTTTCTACCAAAAATTCCTTGCCAATGAACGTAGAGCATAAAAAGCCATTCCAGGTCTGCTGAGAAATTCTCAACGAATATTCCAAATTTGAGTATCACTCTCTTCAGATGAACATTCCTTTTCGCCATTTTGTGCTACTGTGGCATTTCTTTGAGATCCACCTATCAATCATGATTTTGCTCAAAGGAATAATCTTGATACATTGTGCTATTTCCCTCGGTGCACATCAGCCACTGAACTGTAACACACCAACTTCGGAACAATTCGCAAATGCTTTCGGGAATGCGTACAGTGACCGTCGAAGCCGTTAACGTCAGCAATACTTTCTTTTGTCAGAACC
Organism: Fasciolopsis buskii; assembly: GCA_008360955.1. NCBI lineage: Eukaryota > Metazoa > Platyhelminthes > Trematoda > Plagiorchiida > Fasciolidae > Fasciolopsis > Fasciolopsis buskii. The sequence continues at coordinate 10,083 of LUCM01011130.1, read as the reverse complement.
TGTGAATGGTGATGATATATATATATATACATATATATGTATAAGCATATGGATGTTTGGACAAGCGAGTACGCGTTAGGCATACTTGACAAGCACCAATAACGGCGAAACCGGTTGAGTGCCTCTGGGAAGATTTCTTTTGGCTGATCCACACGTTACTGATCATATATATATGTATATATATATATGCATAATGTTTATTGGTCCAAACTTGTACGCCCTAAGTGGCTTCTTTATTCACGGTATGAGATAGCCAACTATGACTAAAAAATGTTATACTAGTTGAAAATCACCGAAAATAAATGTGTCTGCTACCGTGTTTCTTGGTGTCTAAGTCGGGAACTTTTAGGCATCTGAAGCAAACTAAAGACCCAAGAGTGCTGAAGAAGTTTGAAAAGTCTACTTAGTTCCTTACGTGGTTGTTCATAGTAAAGGTAGAATTCGGCTTACTAAATGACTGTATCGAATATCAGAATCTTCCGCAAATTTATTGGATCATTCTCCATCGAAAACATTAAATTTACTAAATGATCCCTTGGACACCTTTTACAGAAAGAGCGTTATTCGTGAAATAATCAAATCAGATCATCAGTTAATCAGCAGTCAGTGTTGTTCGAATAACTATAATTTCTTATTGGCAAAGAAAAAATACAGTTTTCGACCTACATGAACTCCGTGGATTTTAAGGAACACCGGACAGCGGAAGAGGAGCCGTCTGAAATGCTCTCAGCCTCATAAGTGGCCACGAAGCTCCAAGGGACCAGATTATTCCGCCAAGGCAGCCTGGATCCCCAGAATGGACTGCATCCCCCAAAAATAAAGCAACCTTTGGGGTTTTGCACCCGAGGAGCAAAAGGACTAAAGCATAAGAATAACTATGGAGGAGAGACAAATGTGGTCGCGACACACACCGACGCATGCAGCATCAAGAGCAAGTGGCCGGAACTGGCAGCCACACCCTAAGAAATTAAAGCGAAAATGCTGGAACTACTGAGACGTAACTGACCGATACTGATCACATCCCGCAAGTGTATATGCAGAGCAAAGGTAGGAATAATGTATAAGTTAGGGTGGCACTTCCCACTGCCACAAGAAGGTCGGAGTTAAACTAAACACAGGGACTGTTCATAGAAGTACTGCCACCGTGAGGGTGAAGGGACGCAGCACTGCCATTGTGTGCGCTGCACGCAAAGCTGGTTTACTGTTCCATGCCAGGCTATTCTTCGCCCCAGCTGATCTACTTTGAAAATAACGAAAACGTCCATATCAAAAATAGGCATACAATAATAATAATAATAATAATAATAATAATAATGGTAATACCAATAATAATAATAGCTATATAATTTTTCTGTGCATCCATAAACATGCATGGTTTTATGGCTACGTGTTACAACAGTATTAGACTGCATGAAGAATGACTCGAAGTTGAGAACAAAATAAGCAGTTGGTCTAGATTACATGAGCGTCACTGAGCGAGACATCGAGTTCATTCGCAGCAGTGACGAGCACTGCATCGCAGACTGAAAAGCCATCTAAGGAACAGCGACAGATGTCACAATACGACAAAAATATTCAGAGTTCGACTAGTCCATACAACAGATACAGAAGCTTAACTCCGAGGAAGGAATCCAGTCAGCGCAAGGAACACTCGTAAATCCCCTGTAAATTAGCAAATCTTACAACTTACGGTTTGGCCTCCAATATATCCAACCAGATTGCACTGAAACTTGAAACTCTGAAATAACCGGAAAGAATAAGGATTTTACTTACGGGAACTTTTGTGAGCATAATCTATAACCAACAGCCAACCTGTTGAATTTTGCTTTGGTCCTGTACTCACGCGCTTGTTTTGTATTTTTCCGGGCTTCATAAGGGTATGTCAGGATGCTGATATCCTTTTATTCTTCAAAGTGGGCTTTTCCTTCTTCCATTGTTTTAAGTGGTTTAAATTCATTTGGCGCGTTGATCATGGTTGGCTGTCTAATGGGTACCGTCAGTGGTGTCCTTTGTACGTTCCCTTGTCAGATGCTTGTCTATATGAACGTCATTGAATCTCAACTTCGGTTTTCTGGCAATCGTTGTTTGACTATTATTTTGCTTCATGTTATCTCGAACATAGGATTTGCACGGCGATGTGTTGACGTAAAAAGAATTCGTGGGTTCCAACGATCGACCAAATAGAGAAAATTGGTGAAAGTGCGAGTGTAATTTCTCCGCTCATCAGCTTCAGAATAACTACCAACAGTGGTACTTGCTTTTATCTTTCGTAAAGGAAATAAATATGGCAGAATCAGGGGATGTCTCTCTTATATCTAAAATTTCCCGGTATTTATCAAGACATCGCGTGCCATAGTATTGATTCTGGAAATGAAGGCATTAGGTGTCGGGAAGTAAACTAATTATACCAAAGAAATGCTTCTCATCGTCCACCTTCTTGAACAATTGGTTCAAACCGAGAATAATTGCGTGACGACTGCTGTAAACCTCCTGTGCCGACGTTTAATGCACGACAAATTGCAAGGTAGATAGATATTTGGGGAGGCTTGAGAGTGACGTGAGTCTCTGCCATAATTTGGGATCTTGGGACGTTGAAGAACGACGCTCCTGAAGACCTCAGAATGGTGCACGGAACACCGCGGAAAACGCCGATTCCAAAGTTCTCGATAAGAAAATATGTACATTTTGGACTTGATAGAGGCACTTAGCGGGTCCGGAGGATCTAATAACGCGCACCAGCAGAGAGGCACATCAGCACCTACATGTTCATGGTCTGATACCCTTTTCATGGCCATCCTGATTGTTGTGGCCGGCCTTGTCCCATACAGTGGGCTAGCATTCACTCGTTTTCTTGGTCAGATTACGCTATGATAAATATAAGCCGGCGGATATGAAGTCGTACCTGGATGACGCCATGGCGGAGATAGAAGTTCTGCTTCCCAAGGAATGTCTTTTGCACGAAAGAAGCCGATTTCTGAAAGCTAACTTACCCAATATATTGGAAAGCGCACTGTTTAATTCGTTCATGTGGCAAATCAAGCCTCATGGTTGGTATTTCGGCTGTTAGTTAGTATCAATCGCCATCTTGTGTTCCGATCTACTAAGGCAGTAACCAGAGGTGATGTCTACTTCCGATCTCGGAAGCAAAAGAAGCATCATAATGGGAGGTCAACATTCGAGTTTCTTCAGATCCACATGATGAACGCATTTCTGTCAAACTATATGTAGGTAGTCTGCCTGGGCCTCATAAAACGCCTGTTAAGTGTATGGGGCAGGGATGGAGCGAACAAGGGTACCCATTAGATCAACTCATGTGCGGATCGTTGACGATGGGCTATCGGCCGTGCGTCATGGGAACTCCAGCGAAAATTTCGGCCGTTATCTGGAACGTACTTATGGAAAGCGTCCGAATTTTGCCAGTTTCTTTTTACCTAGTAACAGTTTATCGCAAATTCATGATTCAAGATAACATCTTCCTCAGTATTTTGAAATTATCGAAGTTGATATGCATTATGGAAAAAAACAATGGTGTATATAAAGGGGAAAGTAGCGCGGCAACACGTTTTCCTGTGCGGAGAAACGGAAGTCATAATGAACGTTCATATTTGGATCCACCTGCCGGATGACGTGGGAGTCTTTGGCCCTTTGGATAGTTTTTTTCACTCCACTTCGAGTAACTTATGCAAGTCATTCGTCAATCTGGGACATCAGAGAGCATGACTGCGCAGTAACTATCTCGCCGGGAAAAAGGACGTGTGTCGGAAGGTCGCTCAGAAGAGAGGTCAAAGTTATCTGACGGCAAAGTATCAAACAGCATACGCCATTTTCCGTCAAGCGTCCTTCATGCGGCTTTTGGAAACAGAAACATTGCTTAAAAGTGCCCGGATAATGTTGTCTTGGTAGGTAACTGTGCTTTTTTAGCAGAACACAAGGGACAACCAGTTAAAAACAAGATCATTTAGAAAAGCTTTGAACTCTTCTACTTGGCCATTTTTGTAGCAAAACCCAATTCCTCGGTGTTGTGAATTGGTCGCCGCCATTGGAATTAGTTCTCTAGATTGTGTGCAGTCCACGGGAATTTTGCTACCAACCGAACGTAGTACTGTATTCTATGCTTCGATTTGCACTTGGCCTAAATAGCACAATGAGTATTTTAGAGATTACTGGGCCCGATTATCTTTCCCATTTTTGCATTGCGCCTATTCTGTTGTTCTAAATTTTCACTATCGCAGTTGTTCGTCATTGCACGCCCTATAACTGGCTGCGCTACGATTCTGTCCCCGTTATTTTGTTCAATTCTGGCCGGATATTTGGTCCAGTTGTGTTCTCCGTTTCCCAATACCTTTGATCGTCATTTTTATTGTTGTAAAACTTTATTGTTCTTCAACTTGGACGGCGATCACGCATCGCTGCACCTCAAAGATCTTATCCATCCAAAAGAGGCACTCGTCCTTGCTGACAGGTAGCTCGTAGATGCGCCCTTCCGGCCAAAATGTCCATTCCGGCATTGTTCAACACCCAAATCCGTTGTCTGTTTACGAAAATGTCGTATCTGTCCCTCGCATTTCAATCATCGATCCCCGCTCACGCTTGTGCCATCTGCATGCAAGAATCGTGGCTGAACTCGGATAATACTGATTCATTCAGGTCGATAGACAGCCTCAGACTCGGTCGGCAGGACAGAGTTTCAAACAAGAAGACTAGAAATGGTGTGGCAACATACATATAATCCTTATGGTCTGGCAATCCGAAGTTATCTAAACGTACTTGCTAAACGAAATTGACTGTCTCGTGGCACAGTGTCATCCAAGGTTTTCTCACCATAGCAGTACAATCATAACAAACCTGTATATTACCCCTTTTAGCTCGCAGCAAAATATCACACCTATTTTCGACCTTTTTCTAGTATTTATTATTTCTCTTCTTGAGGATAGTTTTCATATTATTGTGGGTGATTACAATCATGCATCTACCTTACCACTAACCATGTTTGATTTGACTGACCTTTGTGTTTTCGCACTTTAGATAGAGTCATTACCAACCATCCTGAATTATTTGCCCTTGAACTGCGTGCTCGAATTTCAGGTAGTCATCAATGTCTGCTTGTGTACATACACGTTTATGGGTGCATATATATAATGCTCATATTTGCATTATTCATGCGGTCCTGGTCGCTGAGATTGGCGTTTTGGTCGAAAATGTTTCAGTGATAGTCCAGTTTACCTCATAATCTAAAATGAGGGGGGGGAAGGTTTTAAGTTTTCTGAGGCACCTAAAGGACAATCTGGCTTGTAAAAGTGTTATGTGCTTCCGTGCATTGGCTTTAAGCGCGGGCATATTGAAAGAAATTTTGTTAGCATCTTTCCATTAATGAAAAGTTGTGAGTAATTGGTCGAGCTATTCTGCTTAGAGCTACGCGGACATGTGCACATGGGGCTACTGATAATGCTAATCACTATGTATTGGGGTGGCGGTGAGGATGAAACTTGGAAGATTTTACTTATTTAAGAAGTATACCTCTCAGTTTACGAGAAAAACGCTCTGATGCACAGTCGGAATGCGAAAACGAAGGATACATGAACAGTAGGTGCAAATATTGGCAGGATTACGAATGTACTGAAGGTGAATGAGGAACTGAAACGTGGTTCAGCGTAAATATGCGCAAATACTACGAGTGAATCAAGAAAAATCGAAGAAAACCGCATCGGGTCAAAAGGTTGGCAACTGCAAGTGATCAGATTGTTGGAATGCTCCAACGGGCCGTTTTGTGGAACAATAAATAGTGAACTTGATGCTTTGTGCAAAAGACGAGGTCTGACCGGAGGGAAAACAACGGTTGGAATTAAACTCGCTAGAGACCTGATAAGAAACCGGCTGGAAGGCGCGGAGAAAATTTTACAACCGAACCGACAAGTGAAGCTTATCTCACACTATTAACGATGGACAGGCTGCATTATGACATAGTTACAGCAGCCCACAACACCTAGAGAACAAATTGGTTTGAAGGGGAGAAATTAGGGTCGGACGCAATACAGCGGTTACCAATATGGACCAAACGGGTTGCACGTTGAGAAAATGGCAAGGAAAATAGGGAAACACAGGAAAACGTAAAAAACTGCACGTACATGTTGACGCCGGCGGCTTGGAGAGAAAAACATTTAGTTTCCTTACACTTAAAAGGCAGAGAAACATATTCGATGGATATGCAAATGATGTGAAGTATTTCAACAGTAAATGTGTAGACTGGCAACCATGAAGAGTTTTAAGGTATAAGCATCTTTGTAGCTGTTGTCTAAATTGACGGTTGGACAGCACAATGTGTCCACGATGCGTAACAATAAAGGCAGTTAAAGCCTTAGCTGCTGTTGGTAACGCACATCACAGTCGGCTTACTATTTGTGCGTCCAAGAGATGTTCTGTGGAGTCCGTGAACTTATGTGAGAAGGCTGAGGGTGGGACGAACTTCAATGCTTCCTAGCTGAGGCTTAAGATAACAACATGATGTGTGGTTCGGAAGCTTTTGGTTACTTAGCTTGGCCTTCCGTACGACCTTGAGTTCTGAGAAAAACTGGACTACGTAGTATTCTGAATCATAATGTACGATATTTATTGGAGGTAGGAAGCGGGTGGCAACTTGGCGACAGTAGAACGTTGTGATTTCGCCAGCACCGATTGGACACTATGGAGCGATACCGGAGTAATTCGAATGCTCTCACTTTATTTGGGGGCCCGCCAGTGGGAAGAAATCAAACTTTGGGCGGCGAATGCCTGAAATTTAGAAGAAAGTGAAACGGAGTCTCTCGGATGTGTTCCAGCTGGATGTTGCGGTGACCAAGCTAGAAGAAGAAGAAAGAAAGCTTGGAAATACGAGGATGGTTTGACAGTTTTTCTGAGCCTTGTAGTGAGTTCTACTTGGCTTTGAACACACAAATTAATTCAGTGGGCATGCATGGGGATGGATTCAACCGCTGCCCCAGGGAATCTACGTATCTGTGAATATAAGGTCGGTCGGCCGGTCAGAGTTGTACGGGCAGAGGCCAAATGGAGGAGACACGCGGTATGGTTTGGCTTTACATGTGATCAGGATTAAAGTAGCACTGCAAAGTAAGCTGAAAAGTTATTTTAAGATGGGGTTTTCACAGAAACATCCAGCAAGATATAAGGTTCAGTGTCAGAGAGCTGCCCTTTTACTTGCTAGCAGCGTTTGCAGCTCTAGAACAATAGAAGTGACGTATTGGGACTTCTCATCTCTGTTGCGACTGAAGTGTTGCCCTAATGATCCAGAGTAATAAGTTGCGTTAGATAAAAAGGGAAGATAAGCTGGGTTGAAGCATGAGAATCACAGCAAAGCAGCAGACCAAAGCGACTATCCACCGCGCCTAAATTCATGATTTTTAAAAAATGATAAATTCACACTTAGCATTCTGTGGTGGGGTGTTGTCAATAGTGATGTTCCTGGGTGGTTTCCACATAACAACGGCTGGACAGAACCAGGATGTGTGATCCAGGACCGAAGCAAGATATTTAGGTGAAAATAGATGGAGCCAACAAGTTTATATGGTATTCTTAGTGAACTGCACTCCAGAATCGCACAGGCCTCCTAGACAGTCTGGTAGCATATTGCCCTTGAGCACGTTGCCAGAAATACCCACAAACAGTAATATATAAAGTTAGCTTGCTCTCGCCGTCGCCGCTTGTATCAATGCGTTTTCTCGGCATAACGCTTTTTCCCGTGGGCCTGGCTGTTCTGCTATGGAATTCGCCACTTCTCCTTGATCCACTTTGGGTCTGTGCGCAGAATTTGACGACCATAAATGCATGGCGGTGGGCAATTGGTCTCATTTCTAACCATATCTGCGGACATCGTGCAATTGCACTGAGGTTGACAGTGACGTGAGCTATAAGGGCAGAGGTTGGATGCAACCAGGCCCACAGTTACGAGAGGCATATAAAAGTGCATGCATTTTTCAGTGCATCGATAGCTTGAAAGGATCACTTTGATTAACGGGCTGAATAACGATGGATGACATTCAAGACCTATTCTGCCAAGCTTGAGCAGCAAACAGAGTGGTTACCACTGTACGGAACAGTCGAGATTGATTAAGTAGAAAAGACAAACAGGAGAACGGACTTAGGCAGTATGACATATTTTCTGGTTTCGAGCCTGAGAAAGAAAAAACTGAAAGACTGAGGATTAAATTCATGGAAAGCACACCGGCTCAAAAAGCAATTAGAATGTCGTGAGAAGTTCCAATATTGATAGTCTTTCTGGAATAACAGTTTAGTCTTGGTGAGTGAAGCATGCAGTTAGTAAAAGATCAGGTAACGCTGGGGTTTCTAAGGCGCGGATTCTATAACTTATTCATTGGTTCCAATTCTATACATCTTCCCCTCTTGACATGCTTGCTCATATGATATATCGCAACCAATTAAAAGTACAATATTGTAGAAATTGAGGTCACACATCAAAGCTTGACTGAACTGCCCTAAGGATGACAATTTCCGAACGGTGACAAGCATTTTATTCCAGAGCTTCGAGAATTTGGGAAGAAAGAAATTAAACCGTGGTTTTAAAGTATATCGAGGAACGGCAGTTGCGAGGTACCAGTGCCGCAGATAATAGCATATGGGTGGCACGTATCAAGTAAAACGTAAAGGACATAGAAGGATAACGAAAAAGTCTAAGCAAAATGCACAAATATCGGCGTGAGAGGCCGAGGCATGGTGGGATAGTGAAGAGTGGGACACATAAAAGGATGGATCTGCTATTATAAAGGGGCTTCAAGACCAGCCGGAGCTGTAACGGTGATATCCATAGTCGAGACATCAGTCCATTCCTTCCAACTACTACACATCTGAGTAAGAGATGTTTCATTTCATACTTATATTTCAACATGGTGTGCATCCGCCTGTGCCCGTTGCCATGTACCCTATGGGACCCAAGCGAACTCTGGCGTCTGCGGCTGCTGGTACGGTTCCGGTAAAACTAACTTAAAAATCTCGCACCGCAATGCATTGCTGTATACTCTGTTGACCACATTGTTTCCTTTTATTTTCTTTAAAATTTTCTTGTCTCTAAAGTGACGGAACTGTTTTTTGCGTTGCGGATCCCATTGTGATGCACAGCCTTGCATGAAGTATTCTTCGCGGGAAAGTCCGAGAAATATACTGCCATGATTGAAATTATGATATCCGTGCATCGGTTAATCTACCCGCGGATTTCCTGGGTGCGTTTCCGAGATCTGGCGCTTATTTTGCACGCTGGATGCTGAGCAAATCCTGATGATGTTCAAATGGTTCCAATTTTTAATGCACTTGTCCAACGTCTAGAGTATTTGAAATCCTCTCTTCTTTTCTTTCCTGTCCCGACACCAAATTATTCCTACCCAACTTGCCCACGATGACGCCGCTTTTGGCAGTCGCCGATTTTCGGCTCGATGTATTACCCTTCGTTGTTTCGTCCATGTGCTCTTTAGTTGCGATTATTTTTACGGATATTTGGTGCAGTCACGAGTCACTTGGTTTGGGTCAGCTTATTTTTACAGCCCACTTTTGTTTTATCGCTCACATTGGTCGACTGTAGACGTTCCCTTTGTTTACAGCGATTTTTGGTTGCCGCGCTCAGGAAAATGTCTGCTGAAACATATCAAGTGCGCAAAAACTCTTGTGATTGATCAAACCACGTGAAAAGCAATTTCTGTTTTTTTTCTTTCATTGCGTGTACATTTTACGCAGGTTTTGCCTTATTTTTTCTACCTATTGGCTGGATAGTAACTGAGGCTTACTGTCAAAGGTATGGTCGCTGTGCATATAATTTTTAACTCGTGAATATTACCTTAGAATTTGCGGAGCGATTTTGTTCTTTCTTGGGCTTCGCATCACATTAGGCTTCGCATTTCTTTGAGATTCAAGAATGTTATCCGGAACGTGGGAAGTCTATTTTGGAGGAAATTGCGCTGTGAATGACTGACGGACTTCATCAGGACCAAGACTGGTACGTTTTGTTGTTGATATATTTGTACTTGTCTGTCCTGCTTGATATGTCTACCGTCACTCAGGATAAGCAGGGGAGTATTTACCCAT
>LUCM01011127.1:51917-134461 GCA_008360955.1 Fasciolopsis buskii | reverse complement strand
ACTGACGAAGTAGTCCTCCTGTCCTCCAATGGTTGATCTGATTAGCCATCTCAGTCCGTAAAAACGAGTGAAGTATTGTCCAATAGGTAATGGCCGCCCCCCACTCAGCTTGTACCCCCTGCTTGCGTGTCAGGTCTTGTCAGAACAAAGCTTGTTGAATAACCCTAATGGTTGTTTTCTGCTTAGCGCCTGGACTCCCTAGCATACCCGTTCCATCCAATCCCCATTGAGTTACACGCCTACAATATTTCATCATGCATACCCGGTCGTTTTCCCGCGCCATAATCATGACCGCGCTGCCCATTGTCATGGAGCGCAGGTGTGTTTGGGTAGTGATAGATGCTGCTGCTCAGAGTCCTCTCTTTATCTCAACCTATCTCTTCTTCTCCAACCAATCTTTTGCCCCTTCTCCTACCCATAGTGTTCCCCACTCGTAACACGCCCGACACTCGCAACGTTATTGCAAAGAGTTAGTATGTGTTCCAGTCTGTAGCTCACATCTTTCTGAGGCCTCGTCAGCCCCTGAATTTTGGGTTCCTTTCAATGTGCGCACTTATAAAGGCAGGCTGAACCAACAGTCTTGTGTTGGCTCCTGCAAGTGGACTGCATTCACTGTCATTTGATGTCTGCCTGTGTGAGGAAACACGAATTCAGGATTCGAGTATAGAGTAATGAGTAATTCTAGCTAACTGCGCGAAACGTTCTCCCTTCAAGATATCTTTCTTCCTACTTTTCAGGAAACGAAGCAGCTCAAGCTGCGGGTCACTTGGTGTACGAATAGTCTTGAGTGAGAAAGTAACGCACTCTTTTAGACGGATCCCAATCTAACAGTCGCCTTGTGTGCCATGAGACCTGCAGGATCAGTCGGCTCCAAATGATAGTATGTAGCGCGTTTATTTTGTTATCTCGGCATACCTTTCCCACAGACTGCAGCACTTGCCTATGGAGAAAGACGAGTTTTACGATAACCATCTTACTTCTTTTCGGAAGAGCAAACGCTCTTGACTGTAGTGTTAGCAGTGACTTTAATGCACATGAAGTTGGCAAACTGAGTGCACTCGGATTCCTGTTTAGGTGGCATGCGTTCTTCCTGCCACAAGCACAGATAACGAGAAAACTTCTCCCAATTCTGCTGCAGATAATCCATTATTATCCTATCTAGTACAAATTTCCGGCACAGTTCGGCCTTCGCACTGCGACATTGGCGCCTTATGCTCAACAGTTGCTTCATCAGATTACCACTATCGCAGTTTAAGCTACCGTTGGCGCCTATGTCGCAAACCTGTTAATCAACTGACCACGTACGTCGAAATCCGGACCACCGCGTTTAGTTTAATGCGATTTTTCTGCAAGGCTAAGCATCACGCAGCCACAAACCCGCATGCTGTTCGAACGTTTGCTGATTCGGTGTTCCAACGCTACAACGAAATCGTCGAGAACTAAGAGCTGCGACTAGTGGCAATGTTAGACCAATTCCAATGTGATCAAATTAATCGTGCCATGCATTGCATCGAATTTCGCCTCCAGTCCCAGATCTAGTGTTCATCAAAAAACACTGGGATCTCTCAAGCGTCGCTAATTCTAAGGGAGCAAAAACGCGAGGCTGCCTAACTGCAAGGAAATGAAATAAAATGCGTCGCAGTTGCAGCGTCAGTTGAACAATAGCCTTAGTAATAACCGCGAAAAACTGGTGGGTTAAGTAGCCGAAGAGATGGGAAGTGGGCGTCCGCTTCAGTTAACAGTCAAAACTGTTTTAAGCTTATACCGCGAACAGCGTGACGGCAACTTCGGTTTAGTGAGCGTGTGCGATAGAATGGAGAGCTCATCCATGGTAACCGGAAAACTGGACTTGGGCAGAGCATTTCAAGGATCAGTTTAGCTGCCCATACGCTATCGATCTAGTCCGACCCCTGGAGCTGTAAATCCTTGGACGTGTTCACTTGATCCCTTCAACGAAGTGAAGTGCATCGATTATTCGGCTTTCTGAGGGGGGAAACTGCCGTACCGACGAACTTCCCTCAGTCTTTTCAAAACTGGTGAAGAATTGCTGCATTGAAATCACTTACCTCCTTGCTCGTGATATTTGCGAACGAGGAGCGTTATCCCTCTTATCTTGGGGTGAATCACTGATTATACCCATCTTCAAGAAGGGACACGGAGTACTTGCAGCAATCATCGTGATCATTTTAATTCCATAGTTACAATGTGTTACCTTGATAATGCTCGCCCGCGACGCGGATTCGCGGAGAGTATATCCTGCCGAACAACAGGCCGGATTTCTTCCAGTCGAGTGCATCGGACCAATATTGCACTTTCGACAATACTCAACGCGTCACACGTACCGCCGCCCACGATCCGTAGTCTTCCTCGACTTGAAAGGTGCTTCGACTCCGTGAATTCGACCGGCCACTACTCCAGTGCTCCACCGAAGGGTATGCCAACTAAAGTTTGTAAACCTGGTTGCGAGCATTTTTATTCGCAACCTATGATAATCGCATTGGGGTCATACGTGAACTGTCACGTCATCTCGAAACATAGTTGGCGTTCGACAAAGTCCCCCCCCACGTTGTCCCATCTCTCCATCTTTTCAAACTTTCGTCATGGGACGAAGCTTGATGGAAGATGCTTTATGAGTCTCCGGATGTAGCAGTGATAACTGGGAAATGGAAGAAAAGCTATCGACCTAAGATTACCGCAGACACTTCGGTGCCTACTCGAGTCTGCTGACCTTATTCACAAACTGCACCTTAGATTAATACTGTCGAGATCTTGCTCGTTGGCATGTGCTTTGCCCCTTCCAAAATGCAAAGTCTGTCTACAGCCTGACGACAGCAGCTCCGAACTTTTATACTGGGATTAAGAGAAACTAACGACTTGGACCATTTCACCTACTTGTAGCTTGCGTGTCTAAACTAGTAGCTCGTGGATAAGATGCCGTATATCCAAGCTAGGGCAGCTACGCTGGATTGAAGCACTTGTGGCGTCGTCCTGATATTCACTGAAGTTGAAAGGTCTTAGTTACTGTGCTTCAGTGCGTTCACCAGTTCTGTTTACTGTTCCGAGACGTGAGTATGCGTTGGCAATTGTTCGTCTTTCAGGTTTTCGACAACGATGTCTTTACGTTAGCATGGCTGATGGATTGGGGATGATCGGTGCATAATATTGAGTAGAATCTTGTATTGGGTCCACTTTCTGAGAATTACTTTTTCGAGCGTTATGAAAACTCATTAGACTACTCTGGTGGCACGTGTGCGTTCATGCGAACACTCGTCTTCCATATCTGGACCTGTATTTTGTTTCCTCAATAATGGAAGGAAGCATGTGAATCAACAGATGATCGTGCAATAACTTGGGGGTTGGATAAAATGTACAGCAAGTTAGTAAAGTAAGGTGTCTACGTCTTCTCTTGGTTGGGTTCCGAAATACTCATCACTTGTGCTGGCTGGGAGACACTATATGATAAGCATGACCGTGAACAGTGCGTCGTGCATATCCATCCTTCTCATACTCAGATCAGAATGATTGAAAACACTGCTTTGTTACGGCTTAGTACTTGTTTCGGTGGTTGTCCTGCAGCAGCATCTTATCTTTTCCCGCCTGTTTAGGCTCCACTTCCCTGTTCCCTTGTGTACTCACCTCTTTTATAGAAACGTTAACTTCTGGAACGGCATGTGTCATAGGCTTGCCTTGCGTCTTAACTGCGAACAAGATGATGATGATGATGATGATGATGTGTATTGGAAAAAGTATCTTCGCACATACCGAAGGCCCGATTGGCATTTACTAATTCGAAGTATCAATGGGGTTGGCATGAAATCGGTTTAGTGATCAGGGGTCGAGTATGCGCAGAAGCAGTAAGGTCGGCACTGCCGTACGGCTCCCACACATAGTCGTTCATGGTAGAGGATGTGCGAAGACTTTCGATGTTTGAACACCGGAGCCTTTATGAGTAACGCAGAAGCTAGACATGGGGTATTGGGTCTTATGGTTCAGTCTTTAGAGTACACGCTGAATCAGAACCGGTTAAGATGGTTCTGTATGTTTTGCATATGCCCGAAGAACGACTGCCTCGTTGTACGCTGTTGTCTGGGGAAGGTAATGTCGAAGGATTGGTCGCTGTGGCCAGTCGATGACGTGGATAAAAATATGAAAGCATTGACCAAGAGGCTGGTTCGTGTAGACCCACTTAGACTACCGCATTGTGGTCCGCGGGAGTGGATGGTTGCAGACAATAGGTGATCTGATTCAAAGTTACAGTCCGTGAAGTTCTAACATTCGGAAACTTTTTTCTTCTCGGTAGTTATTCATTTTATTATTTTGTAATTCATCTTTCACTACTCGCCGTTCATTTTTCTACTTGAATAGATGGTGCTGTGAGGGAACCAAGGCACGTTGGTTCAAGGTTAGCGGTTGTTCAAAATGAACGGGAGTGACATTTATTCCCCGTGTCGCAATATGTAATTCGGTGAGAAACGTAACGGTCAATGGGGCTAGTTCTGCTGTTTAATCCTGAGCGACGACGACGACGGCGATGGTGATGATGATGACGATGACGAAATTAATGATTGTTATATTGCAGTCGTCTCATAAAAATCCAAAAATACGGGATTTCGATTTTCTACATTTTATTATAACAAAATTGTGATGGAAAAGGTACCGTACTGCTCTTGAATTCTCCTCGAAGAGTGCTAGTGGACAGTCGATAGTGCTACCTCTTTGCTGGGGAGTCTTGGCATTCGTTATTGTCGCTGAGGGACCAAAGATAAAACAAATCCCATATATTGGGTTGCTCAGTTGGCGATTCGTATGACAAAATCCTAATGTGGGTAATATACTTGGTTAAGTTTTAACCACCTGATACTTGGGTTTTAATCCCATTGGAATTGACCATTTCCATTTTCATATGTACTTGATGATTTTGCTGTGAATTTCGATGAGTTATGACAGAAGGAGAAAAAACGATTTGTTCTCTTCATACAGAAGACTAACGTATTTTGATAAATTTACCCTTTGATTTCCGGGTTCACATTCGTTTGAGTGCAGCTTGTTTCCGTTGATCAAATGAAATGTTTCACTGGACGCTATCTTTCTGTGTGGCCATGCTGCATTTCATGGCTTTCACATTCAGCCTGAGGTGGCTTGTTATCCATCTGTAATACAGACCTCAATCTGTTGGAAAAAACAACCTATTCGGATTTGTAGATCTCATGCAATTTAAGGAATACATCAATTAGGCTCAGTGGTTGTATCGACAACGAGGTGTTCCCAAATCTGGTATCATTTAATCTCAGAATATGGCAGTATTCGAAAGCAAAACGGCCACTCCACTCCGTTAGCTTTTTCACGAGACTTTTGTCGCGATGTTCACTGTTCATCCATTGGTTTGATTGCCAGGTGAAATATTATGGGTTCACCTGAGAACGACATTCCCGACTGCTTGTAAATCAGCGCGTAAAACCATTAACTGCGATTGTTCTCTGGGCGGTAGCTTATCCTCTGACTAATCGTTCGTGATTAGCCGGCTCTCTATATCACATAAACCGGCTTCATGCGATGCCATTAGGTTTTCGAGAAGTCACCCGGCATCACTCGACTTTTTCCGAGGGCAAACTTCGCACCTGTGCACAGTGAAGCACGAAGTGCATTGCATCAGTATATCGGTGCTTGTTTATGACATCTTACGGGCTACTTTGCCATTCGATAGCAGTGCTTGGTTCACACCTCCCGTCATTTGAAATGATATCGGTTGTAGCCGTTTGCATAGACAGTAAATCATCTCATCCATCCATTTGGGGCTGACTCTCTCCGCATGCCGGACTCGTGCCTTTCGACCTATTTGATCAAATACCTTGTTCCTTGGGTGACAGAGAATGATTAGAAGTTTTTTTGAACTGACAGATAAGACCAAGAAATAGATTACCCTCAGATGACAAATTTTCGTGAATCAGTCTTTGAGTTTCCGAGCGGGAAATGTTATTTAATTGTCTCTTACAATAAACCCTTCAGCTGTTTTCATTGGCAACTCCGTCTTTGTGCAACAGGCTGATGAATGGAACCCATCCTGACACTTTTTCTTCTGCAACCTCTGCAGTCCATAAATCTATTGACAGCTGTCTTAATATGATATCCAATGGATTATGTCTTACTTTGCACCCAATGTTATCGATGCCGATACATTCAATTCCGGGCCTCGGATTTCCTTTAGAGTTTCAGTTTGAATTTTGTTACCCAGTCCATTATGCGGTTTCCACTTGGAATAATGCCACTTTTACTCGGACTGGTCTGTTCACTTTGGATGCCAGAGGATATTCGGTCTAGTCCATAGAGTGCGGCATAAAAACGCTAGTAGGATTGGTTGCTCGAAATTCGTAATCATTTCCATCAATTCTCACCATGTTTGTGTTAATGTCTTCGCTTCGTCCCAATCAATTATTCTAATGAATGAATTATTTTTGCTACAGTTACACGTAGCAATCTGTAGTTTGTTCATTCAGTCGTGCATTTAACGAAGCTTCACAATACGGATGAACTTTTGCAGGCTTCGAACAGTCAATAGATTCCGTGGAAGTATCGTATTTTCGGTCTCACCAATGGTTGAATTGGAATTCACTAAGTTAAACTCTGCTTCGGCATCGTACTCTCTGGGTTCACTGGACCCTTCTGAAGTTATCTCAACGGTGTCTAGACGTTATATTCAGCACTCATTTATATTCGTTCGTATAAGAAATGTGAATAGTTCCTGCATGCGCGTCAGGATTGGGTTCAGGCTAGTAGATTTTGCCCTTGATCCCTCGTAATTAGTTCCAATGAAGTTGCCAGTTGCGCTTCTGGCGAAGAAACTCGATTTGCAAGTATTCTAACTGTGACCATTTATGGAACTCCATGGTTGGGGACCAGCATGTGAATCAAAGTCACTTTGGTTCCACTTCAATTCTGAATTCCGCCACTAGAAAGTTCAAATATTGAGTATAAAATCCAAAGAGAGTCTCACACAATTTTTAATCCTTCCAGTTCTCCTAGTTGCAGCTTTCAAGTTTCATTCAAATGTTAGCGTTTGAGTATCGCAGCCGTACAGGTTGTAGCTCAACTGCAATCCAGCTGAGTCCCGCCAAAATGAATGACTATATTTCCAATGCCGATGCCCGTTATTATAGCACGGAAAAGACCTAGGCGAATTTTAGCTCCAGCGAAAATAGCGAGGATACACACTCCCATTTGGTCGTCCAAACACCCTAACATCGAACACAGGAGAGGTGGATAAGATTTAGGGAAACAAAGAATTCTGACGAGTGCATATCGCGGTGATTACTCGGTGAAATAAAATTGATCCTCATACTGTTGATTGGCACGGTTGATTTATAAAATTCAGTTGAGTGTTATTTATCCCAACCTTTCCAGTCTGATTGAGGACGTAAATCAGCATTTGGTGATTCTATTTTTATTGTTTTTCCTTTATCCCAATTTCGCCGCGTATTCAATTCACTTGAATAACCTCACTTATGTTCATCTTCTCAGGTCCATACAAACATCGTTCGGCAGTGACCTGTGTGCAGCTTTCGCGTAACTTCATCATTTCATCCAGCGATGACGGGACTGTCAAACTTTGGGACAGACGTACCGGAGCCTATATCCGTGATCTGGTCCGACTGGATGAGGCCGGTCGCGGAGCCGTCGTGTGGCGTATTGTGGCTTCAGAGACTCGACTAGTCTGTGCTGTTGGGAGTCGAAGCGGGATTGAGACCACGAAACTCATCGTGCTACGGTTCGAGGAACCGATCACGGATCCAATCACGATGGCAACAGCACATCATTGTCGCCCTAAAGCCCAAACTCTGCCAACACCCACTGTCAGCCAGCTGGTCGCTGCATCCTCTCATGTGTTTTTAAGCGACGATAGCTTGTCTGACGGTTTGACTGCCTAAACGAATTACAGTCAACGTTCCTGTGGCTCTTGCACAATTACAATTTTCTCTGTGATTTACCCTTTCTCCATTCCGTTGTAAATAGGACTGAACATGTAGAAACGCACCATGCTCTGCGCGGCATGATGGGAACAATACCTTGCTCTCAATTTCTTCACCTCAATTGCTTCAACGATAGGAGTGCGAATATACTTCTCTTATGCGTATTGACCCTTTTTATCCTATCTAAATCGGTCTTCCGAGAATCTGGGTGTACATTTTCAATACAGTTTAGATTCTCATATACCATCCTGGTGCTTTTATTATCCCTCGTTTGCCAATTGCGTCACAGACGGATGATGTGCTGTTTGGTTTAATCCGTTTGCCTGATTTTTCCTCGTATAAAACGCGATCTTTGGTCTTCAAGGGAACCCTTTCCATAATTTTCCTATCACATTTTAGTGTATTTTCCAATCGGAACTGCGCCATCCTGCAGACCGGTAACGCAAATTTCGAATCAAGCGGTGTAATCTTGAGATACGGTAGTTTCAGAACCGGTGAGGCAAAACAGTAGAGATTAACATGTGAGGCTGAGGATATCGGTCTCGTGGTCATCATCAGTTGGGTTCTCGTGGCCAACACTTTGGTATGACAAAGTGAAATTCTTTGCTGACGCAAGTAGCATTTTGAACTAACAACTTTAGGATACAGTCACCGAACCAGATCATATGTTTGCGTTCCAAAATTATGATCAGTCTATGCGGTGGGAGGTGGTGATAGTGTGTGTACGAAGCGGATTGTAATCCACGAGATCTCCCAACACAATAGTTGGAAACAATAGATGATGGGTCTGCCAGTGGTATTCTTCCATTCGAAATCTCTCCTGTTCTGTACAGTTCCTCAATTGGTAACCTTATAGTTTATCTTTCACCATTTCTCGTTCCCTTTTCGCTCATTTGAGTTCTCCATGCTGTGAGGTAACAGCCAAAATCAGAGCACTTTGGTACAAGGTTAATGGTTGTAAGAATTGAAATGAGTCGTGGAAAACCCAACGCCTGGTCGAGCTTCCGCCTCATCATGCTGCGCAAAGAAGTTGAATTGCTGCTCGATTTTTTCCATGGATTTTTACGACATCTTGTAATCTGGTAATTTTCACATGTCTATAAATGTGGAAATTTGATTGGGAACATCCTTTATTGTCATATTCAATAAAATTGAATAGCAACACGGTAACTTATTTAGTGATGTGAAATGATGGAGAACAACTCCATGGTGTAATGTAATAACGATTAAGCACCTTTCACCGAACAAACACTGCGTTAGGTGAACTCTGTTCCTTAGGCTCATCACTATCAGATCGGAGTATTTCAATCTAGTTGAACGCAGTCGTGCCTCCATCTGGTAGAATTTTTCGTTGTTTAAATGAATGTTATAGGATTTGTTACGAAGTTCGAACGCACTTGCTATCATGGGTTCATGTGATGTTTTCGGACCATAAGACATAGCGAAACCACACTTTCGGGGCAGACAGGGAGTATAGGTCCGTTGTTCAATGATTATCAACTTATGCACGAATTCGACAAGCCTAGTCTTTGATAGTGTTCATCAAGTCCAGTGTACATTGGTATCAATTTTCACATATGTACATGCACTCGTTGCCCTGGATGCATTTTATGGCAAAGAAGGTTGCAGAAGATAGTGATATTCCGGCACGTAATGACATTCATTCCAAAGATTAACGTGTTTCCATGTGAAATCAGTAGTTCTATTTTTGCACAAAGTGAAAAGGCATCAAATTTGAACTAAAATAATGGTTTCTTTCAAGGGAGATAGTAAAGGGATTGTCGTTCGCTTCTGCATACTTTTCACATGGATTACAGCATTGAAAATTTTCAGGTCGAAGGTGGAACTCACTATAAATTGTGGCGCTCCACTGTTCTGCTTAGAATGGACACGTTGGCTTTAAACCGAACCCAACAATTTTGACGTTGTTCTTTGAAGTAGCATTAAAATCCCGGATTCACTACACGGTTTTACTTCTATGCGACCATTTGTGAAGTGCTCAGCTGGCATCATGAGCGTAGCGAATTTCACATGCCCGTAAACAGTGGCCAGAGCCAAGATCGGAACACAGATATCCGATTTGGTTTCCACAGGCTAATCCTGTAGCGAGTTTGCTGTCTGCGTTGTCCGACGTCCGACTCGCCAGTGCTGATCCCAATCGGAATATGGAGCACTTGACAAGCACTGTTTTCAGATTTCACTGTTTGAGCTTTGCAAGGTGCATCGGAATCATTGCAAGCGTCGTCGTTGAAGGGATATGGACGGCTTTTCAATATCGAAGCAGCGTTTTCTTACATTCTTGTTTGGTATCTTATCGCACCAGGTCGATTTTAGGGTCGATCACAGGCGATGCTGATCAAACACTTCTAGCCTTCTGACGTTCTTGGGGTTTCTGGTAACTTGTAGCGATACTCTATTACTCAGTGAGGAGTAAATCCCTACGAAGTGCACCCCCTGCCTTGACATATGCAGTTGAGAATCGTTTCAGTATCAACATGGAAGAAATTTTTTTCCCCCAGTTCGACCAGAAGGATTCTGTAACAATGGTCGTATGCCATCTAATGGCCCTTTATCCCAGCAGAAGTAAGATAAAACTTCCTAACTCAGTTGATAATGCTTCAACTTCCCAAATTGCAGTTAACAGTTTGAAGAGCTTTGCTAGTGTCACAATCCAGGATTCATGTAATTGCGGTCCTATTCCGGGAACTATCGATTATTCAGATTATGTATTACAGCAGCGATGTCGCCTCGGATCAGAGTGCGAATATTGAAATCGTGGTTTACACTGACGTGTGGGGATTCAGTTTGCCAAGGTAGGCGTTAGACGTTTCAGCAAAAGGCCACGGTGGCCCCGTCCATCTCTATATCTTTTTCCCCTTCTTCGGAATGGGTAGTCTCATAGCGTCGCGAAGGAGTAGTTCTACCGGATGCCTCCTGCCGAATGCTTTGCTAGTGAAACAGGTGGGTTTTGAGGAGTCGCCGAAGTTAACAGCCGCCACTTCGGACCTGTAGTTGTTTCGGTCGTTTCTTATTGAGAGCGCGACTTTTCGTTTGGTCATTTTGGAGGACGACGACTCTAGTCTTTTTGGTAGTTTGAGAGTGGTTCCTGATATCCAGTCCTTTCGCTGTCGTACAGTTTCCGTCCTTCAAAGAGAGATTGGTCCATTGACGTTTTTCGCTAATTCCATTGTTGTTCCTTCAATGTTTTCTACAGTGACTGAGCGTTTGGTCGTTAGATGAATGGCGATAACGTTTGATACTGCCTATCGCTTTGTCATTGGTTCTAGGTAAGCCGCCGTAATTTTTCTCAGCATATTGATTAAATGAACCTCATGTGTTCATGAACAGGGGTCGTGGTCGGTATCGTTCTTGTTTCCTGTCTGTGCACTTTTGTAAGATCGGCATTCGTCAACCTACGAGACCCCACTGGTCGGTCCGATCTGCAGTATAAGTGTTTCCTCCGTACCACGTCACCATGTCCCCTAAGACATTGGAAGCAATTGTTTAAGATGGTGTTTTTTTAGCCTGCGAAGTCGAGGAGACGAGCACAGTTGTTTCATTTTT
Source organism: Fasciolopsis buskii (assembly GCA_008360955.1). Classification (NCBI taxonomy): domain Eukaryota; kingdom Metazoa; phylum Platyhelminthes; class Trematoda; order Plagiorchiida; family Fasciolidae; genus Fasciolopsis; species Fasciolopsis buskii. Next base: position 122,933 of record LUCM01011127.1, on the reverse strand, counting down.
GTCCAAAGCCATGTTTCCCTCAGGTTTGTCTGGTTTCTTGGTTTGAGGGATCAGTACAAGCGTCCCAGTCCCTCATGACAATGAATACATATGGCCTTGGGATTTCCTTGACCATTTCTTGCGGTCCGTTGTAGGACTCTTTTTTTGCTGTCGCATCAGATGATTAAAATTGATGCGTAAATTTCAACGGTTGGTGTGTTCGACGATGCTGAAGAAATGCCATCTGCAGTATCCGAGAGGATATCGAGTTTCATCAAAGCAGCGCGTTGACCTCAATTAGTAAGACTGCGGTCGCGACATTTTGATGGTCTAAATTGTCACCATGTTTCGTAGCTGTCGTTTTTTCCGGGGATCGTCCCACTCCGCCTGCCCAAACTAGACAGGAACTTGGGAGAGGCCCAATATCTAGGCAATAACTGTAAGATGCACGTAGTGATGTTCCAGCTGTTAGTGTCAAGAAATGTTGTCGTTCGACTTGACGAGGTAAATATACCCGTGCAGGCTGAACCCCCCAGCTTATTTGACACCTCGGCTGATGGGATAACGCAAAGCGCGTCGCATCCGGGCGACGCCGTAGCGTGACCATTGTTTTTTCATAGGAATAGCATACTGAGTGATTCTCTGAGCGTCGCTTGGCTTTTTCTAAAGTTCTACTTGTAGGCAGCGCACAGCCAATTGCCACTTCTTGGACAGCAAAAACTTCGTTTGTTGAGAGCCAGTGGCTGACTGAGCATTCGTCTCTTCAATGGTAGTCCGCTAATTCGGCAAACTGATCGCACCAAAAATAATTATGGCGCATAATTTTCTGTGACCTAGGAGATTTTGTGCGTTTATCAGGGCGTTGCTAGCCAGTTTGAAAAGAACTGGAGGGAGTTCGTCGAGAGCCGTCGGTTTTCTCCGCCTTAGTATTTGGGTGGCCGACTTTATTTCTAGATTCTTTGGTAGTCTTGATACCTCCCGAGGATTGGCAGTTGTTGTCGTCAAAGTAACTACATTAACGCACAGCTAGCTAAACTATTTCCTGAAGTACCTAGTCCTGCTATCAGACTTCCCCTGCTTGCCAAGTATACGTTAATCGCTTTTGTCGCATATGGTTTCACTAACCGAGTTTTGCCCCCACCGGTGTGGCGTATAGGCTTAGACGTTTTTTGTCTGTTTCGTGAAGCATCTGCTACTTCCGTTTTCTCGTTTACCCTTACCCGTAAGTATTCACGGTTTTTATTTGGGCTTATCGTCACCTGACATTGTAGATGACGTCTTTATAATCTGCTAACCTTTCGACGCGCTGGCGTTTCTGCTCCATTGTACTCCGCGATTCCCACGATATCCATGATTCAGTGGATCATACAATCTTTTGCTTGGTAACTGTTTTGTGTTATCATATCATCCACATTTCATACAGGCTTTGGTAAAATCCAAATCTTTCTAGAGCAACCGCCGTTTCCGGTTATTCCAGTCGCTTAGTAATATAGCTGGTCTTATCCACCCGCATGTTTTCTCAACTGTAGAATGAGATCACTGCATAATATGTCATCTGCTCTTCCAAGTGATTTTCAGTTGACTAAGGCTTGACTGGTGGACCATGGTTAGGAATTGGCTGCGTCGTCGCCTCAAATGACATTTCTTTATGGTCCAAGCTGGTAATTATGACCATGAAACTTGATATTGGCATAGAACTACATAAGGCTCCAATATCACATGATAGTGAATTACTGTCTAACAGCAAAATGACCGACAGACCTGGCATTCGAGTCACTTTTCGAGTGTCATATGCTTAATTCGTTTGATTACCGCAGCTCTTAGAGGCGTATTTAAGAGTACAGTGGTGTCGAGTAATGGAGACAGTCATCTTCCTCCGAGAGTCGTGAATAAAGGTAACCCGTTCTAATTAGCTCCCTCTCTAGAGCTTCATCAGCGTTCAGACGTTCGCCTTGATCTCCGTTCTCCTACAAGTAAATTCACTTGTTCCGTGAGTACGGACTCAATGCCATTCACGCTTGCCTGCCGATATCAATTGTTTTAATTGTGCTCGTGATGCTGGTTATTTTGTTTAGGCTCACCATGGCAAGTGTGTAGTTTACATTTGGTTCTGTTAATAATAAAAGCTCCATCTGGGTTCTGCTGGAATGGATCGAATCAGTGTAACTTTTGCTGAAGAATAAAATTCGTAAAGTTACGCGAGACTCACTGCTTCGGTAGTAACACTGTGGAGTAGCGAATCTGCGTTTCAGTGATGACACTTTGACTGAGGATAACTCATAAGCGATAACGTTGGTCCAGCTTTTTTGTTACGCATAAATTGATTTGCAATGTGAGGCACAAATCTTAATCAAATGATATAAAAGGTCTCTCTGGGAAACGCTCACGCAAGAACCAGTTAATTGATCTTGCTTTTAACGAATGAAAGATTGCAAATGGATAGAAAATCAAGTAATTGGAGGCTGGTCCACAGCTCGGTAGTTCCGGGGACAAACTCAACTACATGTGAACGGGAAACACATTTCGCATGCCCCCTCCCCTCCCAAGCACACAAACAACCTTGTGTTACCAGTTAACCCCAGATCGTTTGATTGTAAACCCCACCTTGAGAAAGGCTATCCAAGGTAGCCAGGAACGTCGACCAATTGCACATCTTACCGACAAAACTGTTATTGTCTTTTGGACAAAGTTTACCGTTAAAGGACTCGAACACGCAAGCTCCAAAAGCAAAAAATTAGGACAGACAGCAAGCCAAGCACTGGACGGTGAGCTGGTGGCTGCCGGTTCTTTTCATATTTTATCTTTTATTTGCTTTATTAATGAAATAGCAGGGTACGTCATTTTCCAGGAAGGAGGTGAGAACAAACGGAGGGCTTCCGAGTGGGGAAGTTGACCGGCGGTTGAAGGATTCAAACCCGTGTGCTTCATGTCTAAACACCAATCCGCTTGACCACCACAGATTCGATGCTTTTGGTCAGCCGAATGACCTTGCGATGAATTCGATCAGGTAGATTAACAGGAGTGGACGAAGCACCATCCGCCCCCTCAAGCTACTGCAGTATTCAATGGGAGTCGAATTTGAGCTTAGTGCCATAGAAGATAGACACGAATAAAGAAACTTTTGGGATGAAATAGAACGCATCATTAGAAGCTACCTGAAGTAGGAAAAGGGATCAGCATACAGAAATAGTTATGGATAACCTAAGAAAATAGATGCAATCTGTGAACTGTTGATCTGTCGCACCAAAGAACACGGATAGTTAACCTATGGTGTTTAGAAGTAAGACAAAGGAAAGCGTTGAATTCAGCATAATCTTGGGGACCCAGGGAGATTTGTCAATGATCGGAATCCAGCGATGCGTTAACAGCACGGTCGCCACGGTCACTTTTTGTGTTTAGATGGCAGAGTGTAGCAATAAGAGGAACATCGTAGGATGACGTCATCGACAAAGTCGTAGATAAGACTGGCTGTATGGGGTAGAAGATCGCTAAGAAATAGATTAAAAAGGGTTGGGGCAAAGACGGGAAATTGGGAGGCATCTGAATTCAAGGTGAACATCTGAGGTAGAATCTCATAAACCTGGGCGGAAATCATTCGCTGACTGAGGAAACTTGATGTTCACGATAGGAGAGATGAAGTGAATCCCAATGCGGGCAGTTTCATCAGTTGATCTCCATATTAAACTCGCTAGCACATCTTGGGATATCAAACAAGACCAAGCATGTTTGCCCATGGTTTTCGGGTGCAGTTGATTAGTAATGTGGGCCGAGAGCCATTAGATCACTAGTGGAGCAAAGTTGTCGGTGTCTATGTTGGCGGTCCACTCTCGAGAAACGATAGCAGTTACTTTGAGATGTCAGTTCCGAACAATTTCAAAATAGCAAACGTTAGAAAAATTGGACGATTGTTGGTCGTGTCAGATAAATCGCCCATTTGGGAAAAGAGGAATTTCGACATGTGCCTACGACACTGGATGGTCGTGCTTTATTTGGACCGTAAGACTGGTTTCGAGGCACGTTTCCAATGTAATATTTTCAGTAAGACCTAGAAGGAGACAATAAACCATGAGCGGAATCAGAAGCTTCCCTCGGAGCCTGTTTGGAATATAGGTAGAGAGGTCCGATGAAACAATCTCTTTGTCCTCCAGTTTGGTGCTTGATCTGAGCTACGAACTTAATCGAAAAAATTAAGTGGGAGAATAATTGATCTAGCTGCCTTACGAACAGCCTCTTCGTTGAACAAAAGGATTTGGTTGAGAACCCTAATCGTTCTAATTAGTAGCTGGACGCGCCCTAATAATACCCGTCCACCAATTTAATGAATTGAAAAATTACTTTGAATCCCATACTGCGTAGGTCATCGCACAGTATAATCGAGACTGTGCTCCCCATTAGATCTAACGTGGTGGGTACTGATTGATATGTTGCTACTCAGATCTCCCCACCTCCGCTGAGTTAACCGCCCAGTGATTTGCTGATGACTTTTGAGTCAAAGGTTTCGTTTGTTTATCAATGAAAACTCCCTTAAAGGTGTATACGCTCGCGAAGTATCAACTGCTTGCAGCATCCTTCTTGTAGTAAGCCTTACGATAAAGCGCTCCACGCCCGTCGTCAGAATTTGTGGACGGAATGTTTCACTCTCAGCATGCCAGATGATCCCGTTTCAAACAGTGGTGAATAGGCCTCAAGATCGCACTGAAAGTATAAATTTAGCTTGCAATTTCTGCATTCCCTGTTAGACTGGATCGTAGTCATCAGTAGTCTGCATGCAGATCGGATGGGCGGTTCCGTACGTGTCAATAGCAGTCGGTTGAAGTGTCGTTGTTTGTTCGGCATATCTATACACGCGCTCACTGATTGTAGCTCCCCTGCGGCAAAAGACGAATTCTACAGACAGTTTTCTCGGGTCCTCCGCATTGTGTCCAACGGCCGTTGTGGTCATTGTTGGTGATTATAAGGTCCAATTTAGCGACTTAGCGGAGACGGAACGACACATCCGGGGATAATCATCATCACCATTGTTCAGCATTCAACACCAGGGAGAGTGCCACTGCCTTTTCCCCAGAGTTAAACGTGTCTATAAAAGGGTGAATATACAAGAATGACAGTATCACGCTTGTCTATTATCGTCCAGTACTGTAACATCGATTTGCGCTTTAAAGATGAAAGCACATTCCGAGCTACAGACCTCGAGAAACTGTCTAGTGCACGTTGTGTATGGTCCGCAGATTCGAAAAGGCACATGATGTCATCTGCGTCATCTAGATCACAGCTTCTCACCATTTGCCAGTTTGATTACTGTAGACCTCCTAAAGCATCTTCCATCACCTCGTCCATGACGAAGTTCAACAAAAGTGAAAGGATGGGGAGCTCTAGTCGAACACCACTAGTCGTTTCGAATGGACTTGTTAGTTCACCGTACGGCCTCACGCGATCGCAGGTATGCAAGTACAATGCTTGCAGCATGCCACTTCGGTGGAGAGCACTGAATATTGATGTCTGATCCACTGCTATAAGTACAGAAAGACTACAACTGTAGGGCGGTGATATGTGGACTGTTTCAAGTAACTGGCGAAAAGTGAAAATTTGGTTGATGCATGCTTGAGTTGGATGAAACATGACCCGCTATTGGCGGTTGTTACTCTCGTGAACCGGTGTCAAACGGCGCAGCATTATCAAAGCTAACATCTTAGTAACGATCGGAATTAAACTAATCCTACTATGATTGCTACAATCACTCCGTGTGTCCTTCTTGAAGATTGATAAAATCAGTGACTCGCCTCACTATGACGGAATACGTTCCTGGTTCTAACTATCACGAAGTAAGGAGGTAAGTAATGTTCTCAATGACTCTCCACCCAATTCATCGGGACCGGCTGCTCTTCTCTTCAGTAGTCCAATATTCGACTGCACTTCCACTTCCGTTGGCAGAGTGGGGGTGTTAAAAGACCTCTCAAGGTTTCGCGGCTGCAGGCTTCGGTCTAACTACGTTAGCGTGCGGTCAGCTAAACTGATCCTTGAAGTGCTGTGCCCAAAGGTCCAGCCTTTGCTGTTTATGATGAATAAGCTCTCCATTTCTATCGCACACGACTTCACCAACGGAAGTGCGCCGTTCACCGGTGCTGCGTATAGGTTTAAACAGTCTTTCACTGTTACCTGAAGCAGCTGCTAATTACATTTCTTCGGCTACCTTAACCCACCAATTTTCGCGGTCATTCTTCAGGCTTATCGTCACTTGACGCTGCAGCTGTCTACACATCTTACTCATCTCCTTGCAATTAGGGAGCTCGCATTTTTGTTCCGTTGGGCTCAGCTGCCCTGTTGATATCCAGTGTCTTTGATGAACACTATATCTTGGGCCACTTGCTAAGTCTGCTGTCAAATGCATCGCCTGCTTGATTTGGTCCCACCGCTCGTCTACATTGCTGCTCGTCGGAGTCCTTAGTCCTTAGTTCTTCGAACAGTTCCTGTTCATAGCTGTTTCGAACAGCCGAATCAGACAGACGTTTTGCGATCAACCGGGTTTGCCATCTGCGTCGATCGCAAATAAGCTGCAGCAAAAATCGCATTCAAACTAACGCATAGTTCGATTCGACGTACGTGGTCCAATAAGATCTACATTTCTGGACAGAACCGGGCCAATGGCAGCTAACTGCGGTATGGTCGATCTGACTCAGTACCTGTCGAGTTAAAGCGTCATGTCGCCGTGTGATGCGATCTGTGTTGGAGATTCGTGCCTGACAGGCATAAATGACTGTAGGAACAAAATTGGAGAAGTCTTTCTGTGTTATCTGTTCGCTGAGCAGGTATGGTGCAGGACTCACTTAAACAAGCACAACGTTTTTCAAATTATACATTTGAACTCACCTGCTACCACCACAATGTCGGAGTCTTTGCTTCTGAGAACAAGAGGGATGAGTTCGTTGTAAAACTCGTATTTTTGCATGTGAGTACTACAGTCTGTCGGGGCGTATGCCGAGATGACAAATAAACTGCGCTTAACACAGCAATGCTTCCGAACGCCGACTGATCTCAGAAGTCTCACGGAGCACAAGCAACCGGAATCTGGTCAAAAGGGGCCACATTCGCCCATCCACACACTCCAGAACGTTCTTACACAGCGGTGACCAGCAGCAGAAACTATTTCATTTCCTGAGATACGTAGTAATATCTTGATCAGACATCAGGTGCAGTTAACTGAATTGCACTACCCGAGTCCTGAATTCTTACCTCGGTGTCGCAACAGACATCAATGAAAAGTGAACCCACTGTCAGAGCTACCCACGCCTGTTGGCCGCTCTGCATATATTTCGACACGATCCGATTTTCGTTCCATACCATCTAGAATCAATATCTATAGGAAATCCACTGTCCCATATTTAGCGCGAATTTTGACAAACCGTGACCGGGTTTCAGCCGAATTCCTGAGCAACCTTAATGCGGTATGATTATTCCTGGATGAGTTCTCTTACGAGGCGATGAGTGTATTTTTTAATTTTATTTAATAATTTCTTTTTCCTCTATATTATTTTTACCCTCACACTTTTTGCCTGAAATGCAACATTATTTATTGTACGCAAAAAGTCTATCCAATACAATACAAGAAAATGGCGAGAAGCTGTGATTTAGATTACTCAGATGACACCGTGTGTCTGTTCGAATCTGCGTGCCATACACAACGTACACTAGGCAGTTTCTCAGGGTCCGTAGCTCGGGATGTGCTTTCATCTTCAAATTGCAAATTGGTGTTACAACATTGGACGATAGTACGGTCAGTGCTGTATCCTGAATGGAGAGGAACTGTCGATTGTCGGTCCTTTTGATTGCCTTGGTAACTGTTTCGAACGATGGTGGCGCAGCAATCACGGTTAGTACGAGTGCATGAAGGGCCCTAGCGGCGTACGCTCGACTGAAGCGCTCGTGGAGTCGGTCTGATTTTTCCTTGAAGTTGAAAGGTCTTTTGTACTGAGGCGCGGTGCGCTAAGTCCTGTTGAATGGTTGGAATACATAGAATATGCTTGCCGGAGATGTTCGACGCTTGGAGATTTTCAATTACCGATTTGTGCGTATTGTCGCTAGGATTGGATGGAGTGACCGGATGAGTAATGTGGAGACCAGGAATCTGGTGTTAGGTGCCAATTCTGAGAATACCTTATATCTGCGTATGAAACTTAGTAAACTACGCTGGTTGGGTCATGTGTTGCATACGGCTAACACTCGTCTAGCATATGGTGCTCTGGTTTGCGTTCCTCCCGCCGAGTGGAACACAGCAAGTGCATTTCATCAGATGATGTGGCGACGTTGAGTGAGAATTGGTATAGCGAACTCAGGTAAAGTATGTAGGTGTCTCACCAGTTGTTTATCTGGTTCTGTGACCAAGCATGCAGTATTCCATTCGGCATTAACTAGCGGTGTTAGACAAGGGTGTTCCATTTCGCCATTTCTGTTCAACCTCATCATGGACGTGGTGGCGGAAGATGCTTTAGATGGTCTCCGGGATGTAGGAATCGAACTGGGAAATGGAGGGAAGCTATATGACCTAGACTACACAGATGACGTTGTGTGCCTTTTGGAGTCTGCGGACCATACACATAGCGCACTAGGTAGACTCTCGCGGTCGGCTGCTCGGTTTGGCATGTGCTTTGCACCTTCGAATTGCAAATTGCTGTTGCAGGACTGGACGACAGTAGTGCCGACCTTGATACTCGATGGAGGGGAACTAACGACTGTGGACCGTTTCACCTACCTTGGTAGCTGCGTGTCGAACAGTGGTAGTGAGACATTAGAAGTGGAGACGCGTATATCCAAGTCTCCATCGGCTTACACTCGACTGAAGCACTTGTGATATCAGCTTGACTCTCACTTGAAGTTGAAAGGTCGTGTGTACCGTGCCATAGTACGCTCAGATCTGTTGCATGATTGCGAGACATGGATTATGCGTGTTGGTGATGTTCGTCGCTTGGAGGTTTTCAATCATCGATGTGTGCGTAATATCGCTAGGGGTGACCGAATGAGTAATGTGAAGACCAGGAATCTGAGAATACCTTATATCCGCATATGGAACTTAGTAAACTGCGCTGTTTGGGTTGTGTGTTGCATACGGCGAACACTCGTCTGTCATACGGTGCTCTGTTTTGCGGTCCCTCAAGGAGTAGAAGAAGCCATGTGGAGGTCAACCGATGATGTGGCAACGTGGAATGAGAAAATGTACAACGAACTTAGGTAAAGTAGGTATCTCACGTGTTCATGGTTGAGTTCCGAAGGACGCGTGAATTATTTGGATGGAGACATTGAATGTTATTGCAGTGATTCATGAACAGTGGCTACCGTGTTGCCATTTTTTATAGAATCAGAATGATTGAAAACACGTGCGTTTGTACAGTTAGACTGTCTTTTGTGTTGGCTACTGCCGTGTTCTTATGTTTTCCCGTCTTTTGTAACTCCACTCCCTGTTCGTTTTGCATATTCGCTCTTTTTATGAAAACGTAGCTCTCGGTAAATGACAGCGCTTAATGATGATTAGGTAGTTGGAACATGTTTTTCGCGTGCCCTCTAAGCACCCGCTTTGTTGTGCGTTGTTCTGTGATGCACATAATTGTAGGTCGATGTTTCCTGGTAGCCAGTCGAAGTAATAAAGTCTTAACCGGTAGGTGCCGTTAGACTACCTGATTCGAGTCCATGAGATCTGGTGAAGCACTGGATGAAGAACATAGATGCTATGGTTTATTGCCGCAGTTAGCGGCGTTCTTGTATTCGAAATCTTTCATGTCTATAGTTCTTCAGTCCGTTAATTTGCCGTCGGTTGTTGTTTCTCTTTTAGTATTCTGTTTGAACAGATGGTAGTACGAGGTAGTGACCGAAACCACTGTACGTCGGGCATTCTGCCCTCGTTCCTAAGGTTGGCTCAGCCCAACTGACAAAGAATTATCAACGAATCACAGTTGTGATTCTTCTGTGGACTCTTCGACGAAGAGCTTCCATACACACTCCTGTTGCTACAGATTCGATTCTGGTGAGAAATATCAATCAATTCGGAGTGTACAAGTATGTGGATGTTTGGACAAGAGAGCATCGGGTACGCATACCTGACGAGCGACAATAACCGCGAAACCGGTCGTGTGCTCCCGGGCAAATTTTGTTTACGCATCCAGATACTACTTCCTGCTTATATATATACATATATATATATATATATATATTCACATAACTGTGATCAAAGTTGATCGTATTTCACGGTGCCCGTATAGAATGTAATCTTTCCATATGCCCATGTAATATCGTGTTTGGACAGAAATTGAAGGAGGCGGCTTAAGAGATTCTCGGTCAATAAGGCCACGAATTTTCATGCTTTTCGTAGTACTCGCGGCTAGGAAACAATGGTTTGAACACCACCTGGCCTCGGAATGACGAGTTGGCCGTTGTTTAGGACTTGGTTCACGAACTATACTTGTTTATGCGAATACGCTCTTCGTACGACAGGTTCGTAATACGCGGTCGGGTATTCGCAAACCTGAACATAATTTGTCGTCTATGTTGTTTTGCTATAGTTGGGTTCGAACGAGTTATTATGTATACTGGAGAAAGAGGATAAACCTTGTGTTGCATAGATATACGTATTTTCTAATAACATGACATTATCGGCAAAGATGACAATACATTTACGTTTCAATTATCTCGAGTTTTTTCTAAAGACGTTTTCCCGAACATTTTGTCAATACAACCTCAAATGTATGCATTCTTTGCTCTCGTTCTTACTTCGTTTCAAACTAGATGGGTTTCTTAGTCATGTGGATCTTTGACACCAGTTACTGTCGGCATTAGTGGGTCTCTTTTTCTCCAGGTGTTTAAGAAAAACAAAACATGTGTTCTTTTTGAAGTGAACTATGCTTTTTAACTGACCTAATCAACTTTGTCAACTAACCGATCAATGAGTTCGCATTTCTGTTTTACATTATCTCTTCTATAGTGTCTAATAGAAACACTGCCATGGCCGAGGTGAACGATGGACGACATTTCCTAAATCCCTTTTCGGACTGGGATTCGAGTAGTGGGCAGTCGTTTGAGGTAGGTTCGAGCTTCCTTCTCATCCCGGTATCTGTAAGCTCGATTCCAAGTGGAAAAATGGAATTGCATCACGATTGAAACCGCTGATTGAAGAACTCAGCCAGCAAGTATCACAACTTTCCTCCTCGGATACTTCCATGTATACTGGGTTAGCAGGTGTGTTTTATGTCAACTGCTCATGTTTACACCATGGTTATCCTATTTAGGCATCGGCTACTTCTTCCATATTTTGTCTATGGCAGACAATACGTATTTTGATCAAAAGCAACGTCAACAGGCCGCAGAAACTGCACAGAAAATTGCTCGGCGCTGTTTAAGACATGTGGACCTAAGTCGGCTATACAAAAATGTTAGTGTGTTCACCGGTGCTGTGGGGCCCTTATGCTTGGCCACATTGTCTTACCGGTCAGAATCAGAACCTGGCACAGCCAGGGCTGCTGAATCATCTGCTGACGAGTGTCTGAAGAGGATCCTACAAGCTCATGAATTTGTCATCCCGGCAGACTCGGGCATGCCAGATGAGGCACTCTACGGTCGAACCGGCTATTTGAATGCATTGATTGTGTTACACACAGCGGGAATTTCTGTACCAACAGACATCGTGTCATCGGTGAGGTTGCTGTCCGGTTTCATAATTTACATTTTTACCAAGTGGATTTGTTACCTCGTTTTAAGATAATACAGGGGGTAACATGTGTCAGAATTTTCTTTCTGTTATCCCTCTCTAAAATATTTGTTGTTTTTAGGAACGTTAATTTGATCAGGAATGGTCCAATAAAATGGATTTCTTACATACGGAACACAACTAGCGATTGTATACATGTCCTTGATAAAAAAACCAGCCTGTAATGTTGCTTCACCTGGAACATTACCTTCCGATCACTTTTGTGTTGCTTCGTTTGATGAACGATTCGGACACAAAGTCTATTCTCATCAAAGACGTTTCCGTCTTATTAAGTTTGCCGAATGAGTATTTGACCAAGTGTGATGAGATTCGAGTCCACGAAGCATACTCGAAGCTTATTATTTTGGTCTCTTACATACCTACAGTCGATTCGACTAATCGATTGCAAACTAGTGACTTTGAAGTCTACACTTGCCTAGGGATTTTTTCAGTTCCTCGGACTGGATTATGGATCGACTGCAACGTTTGATTCGACCGCGTTATGACGTGGATCGAAAACGATGTGTTATATGATGAGTCATCTAGCTAGCTGAATCTGTAGAAATGATCACGAGCGGACGTTTTGTTTACTCCATTTTATCTGTCTTACCTTGTCCGAAGTAATTTCCAACCATGTTTATCTACATAACTCACTTTTTCATTTATGAATCATGAGTCTCGCAGTTATTCTGATCGAGCTCTCCTATCGCCAACCGTTCTCGTAGGTTGTGAAAGCCATTCTGTTTAGTGGTGCTCGTGGAGCAAAACAGTACCAAGTAGACGGACAATATCGTGCTTTGATGCATCGCTCTAATCGTCGTGATTTGCCGATTCCACCGTTAATGTTCGATTGGCATGATAAAGCCTATTTGGGCGGAGCTCACGGATTTGCGGGCATATTACTCACATTGCTAAAAGTGAGTTTGTTACTCTTGTGTTGACCTTCTTCCCGTGATTCTTATTTGGTCGGTTGCTGGGGCTCCCCGGATCGGTGTACCCAATTTCTTATCAGCCTTTCGAAAATGGCACACTGTCGAAAAACGAAAGGTGCTATTGTCTCTAACTCTCCCCCTCTCTTTATATATATATATATATATATACAGATGCAGAGAGAGAGAATGAGTGGGTGAGTGAGTGAGTGAGTGAGTGAGTGAGTGAGTGAGTGAGTGAGTGAGTGAGTGGGCGAATGAATGATGCTGTCACTGTCTTAAAACCAAAGACTGAAAATCGATCTTGATCACCACTCACATTCACATGGATACGCGGTGTTCGTCTGCATAAGCAGAACGAATATCGTGCTAAAAGAATTTTGTCTGCATTGTTGGAAGAACTAATGCGTACGTTGAGCTCCGTTTTATGCCGGGCTCGGAGTGTTCAACAAGTCCTATACTTTTCCAGTGATCGAAATGACCTGATTGGTGAATACTCCACATGGTATTATGCCGTTTTGGGTACTCTTACGTTTTCTCCCTAATAAATCATAAAGTGGAACCATTCGTTGCCGGAATGACTTTTTTTCGTTGACTTTGGATGCTCCCATCCTGTATTTATCATGTATACTGAATGTGTAGAATCGTTTTGAAACGCATGAGTGTATTTTTTAATGTGAAGCATAGGATACACCACATTCGAAGAGGTCTCTCCTGTTTCGTGGTCCTTCGCCTTCATTGTTCTTTTGGAGTGGTTGCCCTTCAATGACATTTCGAGATACTGATGCCTGAAAATGGATGAACCAAATCGCGAAATGGTGTGAACGGTTTCAAGAATGAAACTGGGTGAATTTCGTTTCATTCGAATCTATCATTGGGGCAATTAACTCAATATCTCGGTGCTCTGCTCTAAGCTGCTATCTCCTGGTACTGTGCACTCGGAAGGGAAAAGAACGAAGAATACTTTAGGAGCAATTGCAAGACAGTGAATAACGATAACCATGCAAAACACGAATGATTTTGAATACAAGGACGCCGCAGATTGCTCTGTTTGATCGTACCAGTTATCACCGTCAAACATCGTGTCAAACTCCAGTTCAGTCTGTAAAATCATCAACCTTTGTTACTACCTCGCAGCACTAAATAGCACTAAAAGAACAATCAAGAAAACAAGACAAAAGAACTATGGAAAAGCGGAAATATTTCAAACTCGAGAACCGCATTGGGTACTACATTTAACCCTATCGCCTAAACTCTTCAACCTTCGAGTGGGCTAACTCGCGGATACCAATGCGATATTTTAGCTCGACGCACTCACTTGGGGTTTCCATATTCTTTCAGCAAATTAACGACTGATCAACGTGACTCATCTCCCACCAATTGATTATCTCGGAGAACGGTACAAACCGACAATTTCCATCTGGGGGCATGGGTAACAGCGTTATTTCATGCAAGCCGGTGACCTATTGATCGGTCTATGCGCCTTTTCTGGTGAACCTTGTTGGGTCGGTGAGACACAACAAGAGGAAACGGCGTTATTTATATGGTGTGCTGCACCTCGCACCTCCAGCAGCGAACTTTTTTTGGAAGTACACCTGCCAGGTGAAAACTCTTTACGCTGTCGACAATGTCGCTGCTTGTCCGCGGCTGCTGATCCGATAAATTTGAAATCGCTTTAATCATACCTAACCACTTTAATGGTGATTGTTCTCTTTTACGAAACCCATAGACACATCAGGTGGCAAAAAACACTGTTTTTGGTACCGGTTGGAATGCGGATCACTACTGACAATCATTTCTAACGTTTTTCATCCGCATCTCTGACGTCTCAGGGATTTACGCGCCGTATGTGGCATCTAGGGCACGGGTCTGTAACCACCTAGTGGCGCAACTTAGGTCGAGGATATCTATCATTTAGGGACCCACCAGAATACTGTGGAGTATAACACTACGTGGTTGGCTTCTCAATTTGTCGCTTTTATTTGCTTGGATTTTGGTCACCTGGTTTTGACGATAACAGCTCCGATTGGAACTAAAGTCGGAGATAATCTTCTAATATCAGTTGTGCGGGAAGGGTGGTGTCACTGCAGACTAGGTAAAACACAGACCTGTACGAAACAAAGCGTGATGTAGGTCTAAACGCTTCGACCAGTTTGATTGTAAATCTTTGGTTGGTCCACGTCACTTTTGGGAATGACAATATAGTCGATCAGAGTCCAAAGCAGTAACGATGAGGGAGGCAGCCAAGTGATTCGACGTCACACAGTCTGACAAACGTTTGTTTTCTTCGGGAATAGTCTATGGCGCAAACAAACCCGACGAAGATGCTCGCTGTTGTCGGCTCGATCGTTTGGGTCCGCAAGCTGTCTTCCGATGTGCCTTTCTGCCACCTCAAAGAGCCAACTTGTCCCTTGAAATTGCTTCTTATGAACAACGGATGAAGCAATCAGGACGAGTTCATCTTTGGCTTCAGTCGATGGAAGAATCCACACACTCAACAGACAAGCATCGGCGTTACACTTGATTGCAGTAGGCATACGCAAAATTCTTTAGCCAAACCGTACAAACGTCTGTTGACTGTGGTCTAGTCTAACAGTACACCGTTGGCTCTCGTGGCCTGGACAATCCTAACGCAAGCGTAACAACGAAACTGGACCACCTGACACACGAAAAGTGATGTGAGAGATCGAGGTTGCATCTGTGCTTCGAAGGGTGATTCTAGAAATGGACTCTTGCATGCGCGTTGCGAAGGGGCAGCGTTTGCCAATTTAAGATGTTTCAAATTTGTTTGGCGTACCTTATTGTCCCGTCTGGTGTGATGCGCTAACAGCAAAAGTATTTAGTTAATGTGAATATTTAGGCTTAATTAATGCGTTAAGCGACCTCTTTCTCTTTTAAATTTGACGACTGAATTGCAAATATTCGTGACATCTCGCATGATTATTATACCGGAAGAACGAAGGTTAGCAAAATTCCCTAAGAAAAGTGTTTGCGTTGCTTCAACGAAGAATACTTCGTGGTTGGCAATTTCGCGAAAGAGGTTTTTTTGAAAACCACAAGCGAAATTATTTACTCGAATGTTTGATTTTCAAGACGACAATTCACTACCCACGGTGTTTGTGTTGCAATATTACTATCATTTGGTCCACTTTGAATAATAATCCTCATGTGAAAACCAAAGCGGAATTGGGCTAGTAAGCATCGCATTCAAATTGCTCGCTAATGTTGTCCTTCGCCGACTAGCTAGTACTTCGAAGTGTAAGATGCTATTGCAGGGCTGATTCTTGTTGGGGAACAACTGGGTAAGTGGATAGACTTAGTTATTTGGTTAGTTCTATCCCACCTGGTGGTCGTATACCAGATGAAGTGTAATCGAGCATACCGAAGGTCCGATTGGCATTTACTAATAGGACGTATCGGTGGAGCCGACGCGACATCAGGTTATTGATCAGAGGTCGACTGTGCTCAGCAGTAGTAAAGTCGGTATTGGCCTGTGGCTCCAAAAAGTGGGCTTTGAGAGCATAATATATAAGACTTTAGGTGTTTGAACGCCGTTCTCATAGTATTTGTAGAATGTGGTAGGAAAATTTAGTGAGTAACTCGGAGATTAAGCGCGAGGTACTGGGTCCTGGGGTCCAGTCAGGCACAGAATCAGGTTAAGCTGAGGTAGTTGGGACACAGAATGACTGCTTCGTTGTGCGCTGTCATTCGAGGCAGGTGGTTCGGGGTAGTCAATCGATGACATGGAAAACGATTCGCAGAATTCACCATCCGAAGAAATAATTGGTTACAATAGGTGATATGGCTGTGTCGTTTTTGCATTCAAAGACTTTGTTCGTCTCTGTGATTATTCAGTTTGTTATTTTGCTTTCGATCTTCACTATTCTTTTTTTTCATTCTGTTTCAGCAGATGGTGGTTTGAGGTAGTCATCGAAACCAGAGCACGTTGGTGTATGATTTATTGGTTATACAAACTAAATCTGAAACTTTCGTAAGGGGACAGGGCACTGTGCCGTCCGAACTGTTCCCAGGTTGTGGATCGGCAAGCGGCGATCATATTGATTGCTAGTTGTGAATAAGCTTGGTTATGCCTACCCAGTAAGCGGCCACGGACTAGCATCGGCATTGTCGATGTTGTTAATATTCCCATGGCCTGCGTTCTTATTGTATAATCTCACAGGAGTTCGTTGGTAACTTCGGAATTTGTTTCTTGTGGGTTTAAAAATCACTACGATCTACCAGAGACGTAAGAACCGAATTTCGACCGACCCTATCGGAAACTTGAAAATTGTTCGGCTCCTGACGCGTATTAATTCAAATAATGTGTGAGCTGGAACTCTAGCTATAACACTATGTTTAGGCTTTTACGTTGGATCGAAATCCGCAGTTTGCATCTTGTGCTATTTTCGATAAATGTTCTGGACATTGGTGTACATTTTCTGTCCAAAATGAGCGATTATTCCGAAAACAGTCCTACTTGGTAGGCGTAATTGTTTATATCTCGAACAGAACTGTATCCTCGTGGACAAGTGATTGGATGAATGAATGCAATGATTAGAAACGCCCCCAAAAAGATACCATCAGCAGTCCTCGATGTAACTGCTGTCTCCGCGGAATCCATTACTGCTCAACTATTCCCAACAGTAGTTCCGAGTGTACCGGCCAGAGTGCCAAGATATGCGGGGATTTTTACTATACAAAGTCAGACAGAAAATAATTTAAGCGGATAACACACGCTCTAAAATAAAGAGATAGCTTTTTGCATTTCGGTCCTACTCAACCCAGATGAGACTACTCATCGTATTGTTTCATTCCATTAAATTTTAATCACCTAACTGAACCCCGGATTTTTGTTGGAGGTAGAAAGAATGAATCGATTCCTTTTCATTGTGATAACGATTCAATTCTGTCGGTTCATCTGTTCCACTGGTTGGTTGTTAGCCACAAACCACAACAAACCGAAAAGTTGCATTGCATCTAATAAATGGCAATTCGTTCAACAATTCCTGTTGCACTACAAGCATCGTCAACTTCCTACCCGTGCTTTGCAGTAGTGAACTTAGCTAACGTGATGAAAGAAACCTCAGGTTGAATGTCACTCAGAAGAACACAAAACAGTACACGCAAAAGTAGGAACCGTAAAACGCCGTAATAACCTGAGAGTATCCCTTTACGAGATTGTTTCTCCAGCGAACCGGTATGAAAAGGGTCTTGAGTAGTGAAACTGGAAACCGAAAATAGAAGATATCCCTGAAACTTGATTGGGTTCCAGCCTATGATCATGTCGTACAACTGTACATCAGTGTGACGGGCAACGAATCGGAAGTCACCGATTATGCTGTTTTTCAACATGGTCCATAGTTTTGGGTTTCTGTATAGTTGAAACTGACAGAAATGATGGATTCGCGGTAAGAAAAACCAAAGTTTCTTCATGACAAGGTTATTACTGCATCATTCTCGGACTCCCAAGGATTTCAATATGGCTCCTGGCTATTCTCAATCTGGGTAACCGTCAGTTGATACACGAAGATTTAAACAGTATGCGACGACTTCTATTACCCCGAGACTGTATCCTAGTTTGGTGCGGTCAGTTCGAAACGTTATTGATTCGGATGATCCAATCAAATCTGGCAATTTCACAGATTATATTCACACCTAGTCCGTCTATTCGCAGTTACGTAAGATACATTACTTGGTTTCTGATGATCAACCCTGTCCCTAGAGAAAATAATTCTGAGGAAAATGCTGATCTCTGGACAACCAGTAGCACATAGATCCAGAAAATGTGCAGCTGAATTTCTTTTTGACAATCGGAGGTTGTCGCATTTTGTTTGGAAGCTGTTGTCTGCCTACGCTGGAGGGACCTCAATCCAATTGTCATTGCCTCGTCCACATTCCGACGGGTCCACTGTGCGTATACAACAGGGAATTGATTAGGATGGCAGATCAATGATTAGGGAGTCACCTAAGGTAGATGGCCTCGATTAAACCCCGTCTTATATTAACGAGTACGGCTCACAAAGAACATCCTCATCGACAGTTACATTATCCGGAAAGTGTCACTTATATGAAAATTTCCTTCATCTCTCCTGTGGATTGTTTACTTTGTCATTTCATTATTAAAAGAAGTAAACAGATGAAAGATAAAAAAATAGAACTCTTAAACAATTTTCCTCCATTTTACTTAGGACCGGCGAACCGCAACCATTATGCACGCACTGACATTCTACACCCTTTACGTTTTACAGGTTATTTAATATCAGTATGCAAGTTTGATGAAGGACTTACCTTCTAAAATTTTTATTCTGTGGATGTATGCAGTCTGAATGCAATATTAATCTTTGAATGAACAGTCTTAATTCCTCGTTCGTAGTATTCTCGTTTGAATGCACTAAATTCTATCCTTTTATGTAACATATTCATCCCTGTGCAAACGTGAAATACCAGGTTCATCAATTGTTTCCGGACGTGATTCAATCTGATACAATGGAACAATTGATCATTCCCACAGTGAATTGGCTCAGTCAACTGCAGTTGCCGTCCGGTAATTGGCCCTCAAGTTTGGGGGACTCTATGACTCGTGACGTGCTCGTGCACTGGTGTCACGGTGCCACGGGAATGATTCCTTTGATGATTGCCGCTTATAAGGTGCCATTTTGTTTTGCGTACTCGATTCTTAAAGTAAAATTTCTCCGATCCGTATGTTCGTTGAACTTCAGCCCTTTTTCACTTGTCTCATAGGCAAAACAAATTTGATTGGATGTCATGTTTTGCAAAAGCGATTGGTTATAGATAGACATTCTAATGTCCATACCAAATTGTTTTTTTTGTGTGATCCCGAATGCCAATAAGTTTGATTCGCACGGAAAAATGGGAAGAGTCGGGTGTTTCAGTCATTAGGCAGTTTTATCGGACGTGTGTTTTGGTGTAGACGTGAAATTCGATTCTCAAACAAATACCCATTTCGATAATCTCGAACACACAACTCAACCGTTGGCATGATAATGAAAACAAGTTCGGAGCGAGAAGCATTCATCTAGTGACGCTCAATTTCCATCTGATTAAAGACAACTAATCACGGTTTTGACTACACTCACGACAAACGTACGAAAATCTTAGTCGGTCCCAAGGCAGCATTAAATAGAACTGTTCACAATTATCCATGTTAGATACGATTCCAAGACCTATCATGAAGTACACAGGATTGGAAGTTGTTATTTTCATAAATGAGATCGATTTGATGGAATATTTATCCATATTGATAGTCTGTAATGAGGCATCGGTTGGAACACTAAGTTGTCCCATTTGAAAAGATGCGGCTTTTGGATCACTACCTCGGTAAACAATTTCAATGTTACTTCTCTTTATAAATTTTAAGATTATATTGTTCCCGTTTTAGAAGATCATAGGTTCCTCAATCGGTTTGTCATACAAAATCCAGGAATTGGAATTCGGGAATACAATTCGTTTTCTTCTTGCAATATCATTTTTGATAATGAAAAAAACTGCGTCAGTTTTCGAAAACCCACGTTAGGTCGCGGTTTGATTGGTTCTTCGGCTAGTGTTGTTCCTTTTTTTCTTTTCAGATCACTCAAGATGAAAGTTACTTGCAACGTGCAATAAAAGCTGGTGATACTATTTGGAAACGTGGTCTGTTACATAAAGGTTGTGGTATTTGTCACGGAAGTGCCGGAAGTGGTTACGGTCTGTTGGATTTATATCGAGGAACAAGAAACAGCATGTATTTATATCGGGCCTCTAAGGTGAGACCGTGTGTAAACATTTCGGTTGTATCCTTAGTACAGTGCAGTGGCCACTTGTTCACGTTTTGGAATGGAAAAATTCACATTTCTACTGTTCGATCGTGAGATTTTTTTTCTTTTCCTGGTAGGATATTTCTTATCGAATCTCAAGGTTTCATTATAAAATGCTACTTTGTTCATAGTAGGTGAAGCTTTCAATAAGACTTCTTTAGAAAGAAGTTGATCAAAAAGAAACCAGAAGTTGTGCACGCCTAAGTGGCATATTGTCATAGGAAAATCACAAAATACATACACAATATTAAGAGCAACGCGCGTAGCACGCGACCGTTCTCGCTTAGTAGTGAGTGTGTGATTTGCTTATTAACAATTGCAATTTACTAATGATGAATTTAAAACATTAAACTGTTCATTTACAACCAGATCAACCCATCAGCTTCTGTTGTATGAAGGTAACATGCAAAATGTCTATCGAATTTCGTATTCGGTCAGAATAACGTAATTTAGATGATTGAATTCTATTACGAGACTTTTCCTCACTGCATAGCGTTAAACAACAGGGTGAGCTCCACTGCAAGCCGTCTTTCTTATCTTTTATCATTTAGTTTCTTCATTAATGAAGCAACACTGTATATCAGTTTCCGGGAAGTGGGCCATGGCCAACAGAGGGCTGCCATGTGGGGAAGTTGGCCGGCGTTCGAAGGATTCGAACCCGCGACCTTCCCGTCTAAACACCACGACCTTATTCGTTTGGCCACCGCCGGCTAAGAGATGAATATGCAAGGCGAACGGGAAGTGAATCTGTATGGATGGGAAAGGAAAAGATCGCCGTACTAGCCAATACATGAAACACACAATCTTACTGTACAAACCCTTAGAGATAGAAGGCAAGCCTTGATTAAATAAGAGGGAACTCTGAGCAGAAGACTGCTTATCCCTAATCACCTTGCTCGATATAATGGGAAGCACGGTTCTGAATACCTTGGGCTAGGACCAAATACGTAGGCGATCGAGGATTGCTAGGGAATCCAGTCGTTGAGCCGGATAACGATCAATCAAACTAGTTAATTCTAACAAGCGGGAGGTGCCCCGCGGGACTTCAGACCAAGTGAGCCTCGGAAACCATGAATATATTTGATGTCAGTTGTTCTCTTAAATGCTCCCAGATCCGTCCTTTTTTCAGAACCTGAAATCCAGTTGTAAACTGACAGATTCTCTCTCAGGAGCTTCTCCCGGGTCGTTAGTTAAAACATTTTAGGGGACTGTTTATTTTCCCCAGTCACAATGAACTCTCCACTTATGCCTCCTGTTTCGGAGATTACAAAAAACGTAGAATCTTTCAGATGAAATTTAAAATTTTTCTAATTTACGTCTCGTCACGATCAGAGTGTACTTGGACGCGATGTGACCCCCTTGAATACTTCCGTGACCCGACTAGCTATTCAGTACGGCTTAACTCAAGCCGAATATCCAATCGTACCTAGAAGCTCTGTGGGCAATTTTGTGGTCTGTTGGTAGTATCAGCTGAAGAGTAACAGATTCGAACAGACTGGTTCCGAATTACCAAATGATTGTTATCTTGCGGCCAGATTCTTGTTAGAATTAACTAGTTTGATTGATCGTTATCCGGCTCAACGACTGGATTCCCTAGCAATCCTCGATCGCCTACGTATTTGGTCCTAGCCCAAGGTATTCAGAACCGTGCTTCCCATTATATCGAGCAAGGTGATTAGGGATAAGCAGTCTTCTGCTCAGAGTTCCCTCTTATTTAATCAAGGCTTGCCTTCTATCTCTAAGGGTTTGTACAGTAAGATTGTGTGTTTCATGTATTGGCTAGTACGGCGATCTTTTCCTTTCCCATCCATACAGATTCACTTCCCGTTCGCCTTGCATATTCATCTCTTAGCCGGCGGTGGCCAAACGAATAAGGTCGTGGTGTTTAGACGGGAAGGTCGCGGGTTCGAATCCTTCGAACGCCGGCCAACTTCCCCACATGGCAGCCCTCTGTTGGCCATGGCCCACTTCCCGGAAACTGATATACAGTGTTGCTTCATTAATGAAGAAACTAAATGATAAAAGATAAGAAAGACGGCTTGCAGTGGAGCTCACCCTGTTGTTTAACGCTATGCAGTGAGGAAAAGTCTCCTGAAGAGGCATCCTTCAGGAATACAGGTGATTTGGAAAATAGATATAACACCAATGGACGTAATAGGTCGTCGTCATTCTTGTCCATGGATGAAGCCCTTAATTTTACCATTGGCGTTAACAAATGACAACGGCAGATTTTGGAAAAGAAGCGAATACCTGAGGACTGTAGTGAATCATCGTTTGCATTGATGTGCGAGAGGGGCGATACATCTTGACCTTAGAGCGCCACAAACATTTTGGTAACTATCCCATCCGAAATGCTCGTAGGCATTGTTTTCCACTGGTTATTCGGTGCTCCAGAAGAGAGTACTCGTGACACTCAAGCCCTTTTCCATCACGGCCGGGGTTGCGTCGATCACATGTTTTCTGTGTGACAGGCGGACGACGGTAACCAGACGTTCGCCACAATATCATAGCATTATTGAAGTCACCTCGAGTGGTGATGAAACGTTTGCAATCAAATTGCTCAGCGAACAAACCAATGTCATATATATCTATTTTTATGAGCACTGAATTCCATCCACTGTCTCGATATGTTAGGTAAAACGAATAAGCATCAAAGTCATTGGGAGCCTTTCTTGATAAGCGTCTAATCATCACTGATATTATACTTTCCTGACTTTTCTTTTCTCTCATATGCTCACTTTTCTGGAAATTGTCCATGTAATCACAATCAAACCAGAACAAAAACATGTTGAGTCAATTGTTGGGAGGATTGAACTGTACTAATCGGTTGCTCGTTTGTAACCATTTCGAGATGATCGTGCAGGTAGCCAAAATCTTCCACATTTATTCTTTTGTATTCAGTATGGAAGCATTTTTATAAACATTGTGTCCTCAACTGTCATTGTCATTTTATTGATTCTGCTTGTATGTTTCCTGTTCTTTTTAGTTCGCAGAATGGTGTACGGATTTTACGAAGAATCGCACACGTGTTGCTGATCGACCGTTTTCACTGTTCGAAGGTATGCTCACCTTTCCATAGTCGTTCGACTTGCCTGTTTTCTTTTCGTATTGCTTTTATTCTTAGTATAATTCTTCATGAGATATTGCCGCTTTATCTCTTCTACACTTTGATTTTTTATTTTCTTTATTAATGAAACAACAGTATGCATCGTTTTCAGGGAGAGGGTCGCGGCCCACAGAGGGCTGCCCTGCCTGGAAGTCGACCGACGGTGGAGGGATTCGAATCCACCACCCACAGATTGAAACGTCCTGGTGATAACCGGTTGACCACCATTAGAATCACAGGTATCTTCAGAAGAACAGCGTGTTGCGCTTAGTTTCGCGTATTTCCCATCTGTTCTGGTTTGGGTGTAATAGAGTAAATATTTCGAATAATCTCAGAGGTTCACGGCATGAATCGCAATAATCGAGATTCACGAGACTAAGAGACCCCGGAAACCACTTGAGGTCTTAGTGTAACCGAAGTGTTGATAAGCTTTGCCACGGAGTAACTTGATTCATATTTGATTTAGGATTCCAATCCAGTTTTGTCGTCGATTTATCGCATTACTCCCCTCGAAATCCGAGTCCATATTTGACAAATATGATCTAGTCTAATGGTTTGCGTACGTATCATTGAAAACTTGATTGTTCATGATATTTTCAACAGAATATTTTTACCTACCGCCAAACAATATTATTGTGAATCAGCGGAAGATACGAATTGTGATGCGTCCTGAAAACGTACTAGTTTCGCCATCACAGAGATGAGGCAACGTATCACTAGACAAGCGTAACGGCTGTTCTGATTTTTTTCTTTCTAGCGTTTATTTCTTGCCAGGAAACGATATAGCTTCTTGAACAAAGGTTTATGTCCGAGATCTCAGGATCAGTAGATTCACCGTAAATTTTCATTTCTTTCATCATGTCATCATTCCACGTTTTTGGACGACGCCGTATCATCAGTAAATTGTTGACTACAACACTCCGTCGAAAGTCCTTTGGATACGTTCATATAAGGTCTCTTGTGGCCGATGCATCAAGCAGTGAGTAGTAGTTCGTACAAAACAAAGATGAGAATTTTTTGAAGTGCGTGTTTGTCTACCTCATTTTTTTTAAATCTTCCTGACATTTGCATCCCCTCGTCATTAGGGATTTTACTTATTTTAACCCATTTTTCGGACCATTTGGCTAGCTCGTTAGCATGCTGTGCACAAATTATTCATTCGAACACGGATACGACTTATTTTATTCAGTGGCTCTAGGGAATAGCTCAAAGTTGTTCTATATATATATATATGGTGTAAGTAGTATCTGGATGCGTGAACAAAATTTGCCCGCGAGCACGCGACCGCGCTGATATTATGTCTACAGTATCATAGCACTGGTGATTTTACCTCCAACTGGTGATGATGCGTTTGCAATTAAATTAACCTGCTCAGCAAACAAGCCAATACCATTGAGTTGAACCTGTGCTACAAGATCTTCGTTCAATTATTTGAGAATTTCCACTGGGACTATGGAGAAAACAAAAACTGGCGAACAAGCTCATTTTCAGTAATTCGTACTCAGCCCATTACGTTAAAACATATTAGGATCGAACTCGTGAAGCTGCAGGCTTGTCATATGCGTGACTCAACTACCAGCATAAGGTGGTAGCAGCTCTAAACTTGACGTTACATTCCAGTACAACACGGCATCACTCTCTAGTGGAAGCATGAATGTCACGAAATCTGCGCTTACATGATGGTCAGTCACAACAATGCGACCCGATCCAGGTTGGTAACGTATTGTGAATTTAAAACAACCAAGGCGGACAAAGAGTCGTGATCTCTGTGGTTTGGAGTAGCTCAAATAGTTGTTAAATAAAGGGCGTCCGCCCTACTAGGGATAATATTCGAAGGAGTTCAACAAGAGGCGGTAACAATTTTCCGTAAGATGGTCACGAATTTCCCACAAGCCATTTATATACAATCTTGATCATTAAACGGGAAGAATACTGTCCTATTGATGTGCTAATGTTAAACTTCAGTGAAAATGTTTCTCGTAGATTGTGATTTTGTGAATGTCGGCTTGTGATGCACTCATCAGCAAGAAAAAAATCGACCGCTAAAATAAGTCATTTGATCGGAAACTGACTTTAAAAGTTAGCCATAGTAACCAGAACATAAGCCAATCATTACTTTCACTGACAGCGCTGTTTTGGTAAGTACGTATTTTCGCGTAACATATCACATGGCAAATCATTTTCCCCGGGATCACTACGCTCATTATTCGGTTCCGATATTGTACCTCAAGTTGAATTTCTGCAGGTTCAATTTTTTGAGTAAAACTGGGAAATACGGTTTTTGTGTTCTTTTCAATACATGCTTTATGATTAAGTTACCCAGTTTGTTCGTCTATTTGTGCAGAATTGAATGCGATTTACACGGTGTATTTTTCCGCTGGATTAGTGAAAAGTATTTCCAGTGATGTTTTCAAGTTATCACAAAAAAAAATAAATTGTCTGTATTTTTCTGACTGATACACCGGGGAAATCTTACGCTAATAGTAATAATTATTTCCTTACCTTATATGGTTGTAACCTCAGGTGATGAATCGAGTCTTTTTTTCTCCAAAGGCTTGTTATTTGCACATTCCGATATATTTTCAGATTTTGTGATCAGCAGATTTTACTTTGGTGGCGTCCATTAAGTTAATCTCCTTGGATGATACCCACGACATAAACAAATAAGTAGTGACTACGAGTAATTTCTTGAGTGTTCCGTAAAGATTCACCAAAGTTCTCATGCAACATCAGAAGATGAACGGAAACGTGCCCGAGATACAACTTAGATTTTGAACAGATCTCTTCCCTTTTACGCATTCCAACTAGAGCCATGATAGTATGGAGAAACTCTAAGAAGATAAGGAATGAAACGTAGTAGAGGCTTTTATCCGCACTGAATTCTTCCATCGTTCTTCATATGTGAAAGATGAAGGTCGGTGAACGATCAGAGCGTTCCGTATGTCATCCATACCGCTAACGTTCTTTTTTTGGGCTGAAATCGGTTGTTTGCTACGTCACTTTTACCCCAAGCAGACAACTGACGTAACTCCACGGGGAACCGACTAAAGTTAACTTCCTTAAACTCTTACTCAACATCATCAGGTGCTTGTCACACGCGTTTCAGGTATGGTCCAGTGATCCCGAATGGCAGATCATGTGTCAAACATCGGTCAGGCATCCGCAGGACGCGGACCAGCCATCGTAGCCGACGAATAGAATCGAATCTTCTTAATGCAACGCAGCCTGCTTCTGATACTAGTCTTTGCAGCTTGCCATCACCGACATGATGCTGTTGCTTGTATATGTTTGCATACAAATGCTGCTTACCGGTCATTTGTCCACTCTTCTCGACTATACACCAAGTCCGACCCAGTTAACTTGACATGAGGATCTACTTTGAGAGTTTGGAATATATCACGGGTGCGAGAAATAAGTACCTTTTGAAGTGAAAATCACCGTGATTTAGTCCTGTAAACAATCCAGCCACGCTCATCTCAAAGGATAGAAATGTGCGCCAAGCGCTTGAACTTTATCGGTACTTGTTGGATTGACCAAACGAATGAACGTTAATTGTCTGAAACGTTTTACCCGCTTCTTACAAATTCAACACGAAACTTTCTAAGTTCCAGACCGTGCTATTCGTAAGAAGTGCAATTTTCTTCTTGGACAATGCAGTCACCTATTCTGCCGGAGAATATTTGCTTTCTTTATCGAACACCGATATCGATGGTGAATATTCCGCTCTTTTACTGTTCCGGTGGACTGACTACGTTAAACCGATGCACCGCATCATTGAGACAAGATTCTCTTTGTTGTTCATTCAATAGCCGCACTTCAGCATCATTTCCCGTCCTCTTTTTCTCTTCTTGGTTGACGGTGCTGTGACGTAGTTACCAAAATCAGGACAGAGTGGTGTAAGGTTCATTGTTACGAAAATTGAAAACCGAACTCGCACTCATTCAACATATGGTACAACATGCAGGATTCAATTTCACATATGAACAATTAGTAACAAGGGAATAGATTAGTACGGCTGTATCGAAGCCGCCTCGTGTGATCCCTTGATTTTCGTACTTGTAGTCAATCTCTGCTCCGGTCGTAATCAAGTTGTCTGAAATTTTGACGCCTGGTCTTAATTAAGATAGTTTTTAGGCTCATTGCCCAACTTCATTCACATCGCATTCAGTACTCTTCTGGCCTTTGGGCTGATTGTGATGTGTCAACACGGATGACATGTCACCGTGACCTAACCACTGTGATTCCCGCTTTTAGAGATCGTCGGACATGGCATTTGTACACTTACCTCGTTCAGGTAAAGCATTCCAAATCTGTTAGCTGCATTCGCCGGGCAAATTTACACGGTCCGAATTGATTGTGAAGTGTAAAAATAAGCTTCACGTAACTGGTTATAAGTTTGCATATGACGAGAAGCTTTATAGACCAGGGGTGTATTTTGCATTTGGATGATGCAGAGTCCATGCCGTAATCAGGAATTTTCTGCATTCAAGTGTCCTAAAGCAGGGCCTCGTTTCCATAAACTGGATCAACTTTCTCACTTGGTTAGAGAGTTTCACTTCAGTTTCCAACACGAATTAAGGTCTCCGAAACATGCTGAAAGATTTGATAAAAAAGCTTCCCCCAAACCTGCAACGTTCTTAGTATCTGCTGATCAAAGGGTTGCACAATTGATGAGTGCCACAGAGGGAATTGTCGACAAAATTAGAGCATCTTTGTAGTCTGGGAAGGCGGTTGTGGAATCGTAGTTGTACTTTTTAATGATCCAGATTGTCCGTAACACTAGATCGACGATGTTGCCCATACTCGTAACAAAAAATTAATGTTTTTCATTGTAATCCCTCTGACTTTTACAACTTCTGTTCCACGAGTAGGAATCGAACCGACGATTGCTCGCACGCTCGTCACATGCTCAGTGTCTTTGTACTTGATTTGCTTTCGAGATTCCCGGGCAGTGCGTCTTCCCGACAAACGAAAATTCCTCAATGCGATTCCATCTGGTGGCGTCAACTTTTGGATATGCAATGCATTAGTGTACTTTCCATTCCATGTTGCATGAATATCGGACAATTCATATTCCAGGTGCCATTTGAGACAAATTATGTTCGTGCTATGCATTCTCGTTTAGAGAGTTTTACAAAACGGTCAGCACATAGTCGAATTCAGATTGAAGACGTCATCTTAGAGTTAAAGAATAGTTTGTGGAACAAAAAACGACTATATTGGTTGACAGGTTTTGCTCACGCGTAGTAGTCATTTAGTAGCCCAGAAGCTTAGTGGATTATTTTCAGTCCTTTGTAGGTGTTATGCATGTACGGAACAAGTTGCTCATCTTCATGAATGGAAATAATTCCTCCGTTTTCTCCCGGATCATCGTTGGTCGTATGCAACATGGAACCATCAAAAAATCTGATGTCTCGTCAAAAGTTTCTTAAGTCGGTCGGAAGAACTTGTCACTTATAAAATCACAAATTGCTGTTTTCAACACTGCGCCCTAGATTTGTATTTGCTGATCGTATAACTTTTCAACGCACATTTCCTTTCCAGGCATGGCAGGAACTCTGTACTTTCTTGTGGACATGTTCGATCCAATGAAAGCACAATTCCCACTCTTAAGCGGTCCGTGAAGTTCGACACTCGGGATCAACTCTATCAATATTTCATTTCTTGCCGTTCCACTATCGTCTTCGAACTATTCATTGCTGCCAAAAATGTTAAGTAATTTGTTCTAATTAGTACAGAAATCCTCTGGTACCATTTCTGGATTTCAGGAAATGTCAACTGAAATAAAAAACAGTTCGAAGTGGATTGTTAGTTTTCGATGATTCATTCCAAAAAGCAACTGATCAATAGAAAAATCAATGTACCAACTAGCTGAAAGTTATGCTGTTTGAGAGGAAATAGATTCTTCCAGCAATTTTTCTCTCATGCTGTTTGTGCGTCGCACTTCGGTCGGTTACGTTTGTCACCAGTCCCTTTTCATGGCATCACACACTGAGGCGAGATCGTAACGGATCTGCATCACCCCGTAGGTCACCAGTCAAACACGCCAGTCATTAAACGCCAGGTGATATTACGCACAATTGCTGAATTAGAAAAATGTTCCTAAGTGCACAAGTAAGCTAACAATGCGAGTTTCTTAAGTGTTCATTGGTCAATCGATTCTGATATGTACTTCGCCAGAGCTGTTCTGTTTAAGGATTTTACTCAATGCATAACCTTGACAAATTGCTCTCGCAGACAACACATATTAGTGATTGAAAAGTCCCCATGATCCTATTTTTTTGCGCTGGAATAATGCACGTAAGGCCCTGTTGTTCCAAACATGTATTTTTGTTATAAGAAACTTCATTAGTCATAAATGCACAACATAACACGTCGTTTGCGCACACATGCGTCCGAACCTCACGTGACTTAATGAAGATGAGAGCAGATGTAATCTCCGTACGCGTCCGGATCGAGCGTAAAAATAACGAACAGTATTCCATTCCCTAGATCATCGATCAGGACCAGACTAACGGCATGTAGCACAAACGGTCTTCCTACCAGAACGGACTAAAGTATCGTGGAGAAAATCAACCGTTGGTGAGGTAATTTGATGGTAGGTTTCAAAGCATTTGATGATAGCATTTGTAGAACCGTGTGTTTTTATGCAGTACTCTGAAATAGTAGAACCAAAAGAAGTATAAGTAAGTTTCTGTGCGAGTTCGGTGACGGCAGAAATGGGGGGATTAACGATCAACATTAACTGAGTTATGGCAATCATTAAGATGAACATCTGCAATTATACAAAAGGAACATGGTTGGTATATTTGACCGAGCCTCAATGGACAAAAATGTTATAACAAATGTCGAAACCTGGTGCTGGACGTCTTGGCGAAAAATGTCAGCTGATAGGTGTTTCTCGGACACGTCAGTAGTCTCATCAGGTAATTGACTGTGTGCATAGGTTTAATGTTCCTAAACAATTCCCTAAGGATCGAACTCGTGAAGCTGCAGGCTTGTCATATGCGTGACTCAATTACCAGCATAAGGTGGTAGCAGCTCTAAACTTGACGTTACATTCCAGTACAACACGGCATCACTCTCTAGTGGAAGCATGAATGTCACGAAATCTGCGCTTACATGATGGTCAGTCACAACAATGCGACCCGATCTAGGTTGGTAACGTATTGTGAATTTAAAACAACCAAGGCGGACAAAGAGTCGTGATCTCTGTGGTTTGGAGTAGCTCAAATAGTTGTTAAATAAAGGGCGTCTGCCCTACTGGGGATAATATTCGAAAGAGTTTAACAAGAGACATGCATCGTGTGGTAGTTAATCAGTAAGGGTTAAGGGCAATGAAATGACAAACGTGGTAGCGTAAGTGTTTAAACAAAACAGGGTAAAGACAGTTGAGATTTCGGACCCGAAACTTGGAACCCACGATCCGACCAGCATGACAACTACTTTGATTGCACCACCTGCTAAATTCTCCCTGGATTTCTTTTTTATCTCTACTAAGTAAGCCACAAACCCTGCCCTTACTTGTTTTAGGCTTCATTTCACCCCAGACTCTGTTGGGTATCGTGATATTACCATGGTATACTTGAGCCTCATTTATCTTACATTGCTGTGATTCTGGTCGTACCCTTGCACAAATGGTGCAGGTTACTCTGGATGCTAGTCCCGCGGTACATGGAAAGCAATAGCATTGACTTGGAGATTATCCACATCTAGACGATACTACTTACCGTTATTTCACACACGTCGATTGATCGCTACTCCGCGATTGCTATGTTGTCACACGCGCTCGTTGAATCACAACGAGGAACATGACGGCAATTATCGGTCATCTAATCCAAATTAATCATCCCGTAGATGCTTGGGAGTCGATTGGGCTGCTGCTTATAATCACCAGTTTGAATTCTAACTGGGTTAAGTACAACTGTCTAACTGTTTTTGAATTCACCGTGATTCGTTAGAATCACACCATTCCTTGAGTTCAGAAGCAGTCAATAAGAAGTCTGAAAGAGCTGTGACCTTCTGTGGACAAACTGACATACTTGACATGTCAGTTTTATCCAAACGTTATTCACCACTAGTTATTTGATATAAGTCAGCTTGTGAATCCATCCTACCCCATTCTTCTCAGTGTAAGCCGAATGAACACTTTGTGTTCCGTTTGACATGGGTGGGTTTTCGTATTCGCCTATTAAATGAAACACTGATTGTTTGCTGGTATTCCTTCCAGTTACGTTCTCCTATCCGATAACACAGATAGCTTTTAACTGCAAAAAACCTTGAAATAAGTTGCAAATCAAGACTGTAGTTGGGTATACTGTGGTCGATTATATTATTCTTCGGGACACCAATGCTAGTTGTAACGGTTCCAAATTTGGATTACATAACTGAAACCAGCGAGAGGACGGCAACATTTGATAACTTCAATCAAGTTCATTTTTCACTCATTTATATATGCATCGATTCGAGGGGGACAGCGTTATCAGGTCACTCTTGGAGTCATGATTGTCATGGGATGTATGTTGTTCTCAGTAGTTTCTCATCCCGGGCTTGATTGACCGGTCGCAGATGCGAACGACCTCGATGTCGTACGCCGCTACAACACGTGATTCAGACAGGCTGATCGCGCAAACTCAGGATTCAGCTGACTCTTTGGTCTATAGTCACTTCCATAGTATCTACGTTGAGGCTGAAAGGATTAGCGAACCAATGGTTTCTCCCACTTCCTTTTTTGCCTATTATGATACACCAAAACTCATTTTTCACAGCACGCGTCGCATAGTGGTCTCTTCGACTGCCAAAAATACGTAGTGCTTTTCTCCGAGAACAAGAAACATTTGCGCAGATTGATTGGTGCAGGTATGGGAAGGCGTGGGGCGGGGCTCACACGTCCAGCGAACTCTTCACGTGTCATCGCGGCCAAATAAGGCGCGGTTGATTGATTCCCGCGATAATGAGAAACTCGGAAACCTAAATTTCCGATGTCGATCCCACCAATATCCTGGGTACCAACACCGGGGGCGAGTGGATCACTTGTACCGTATTTCTAGCAATGCACACTCCTTTATGTAGATTATTTATAAATGCAAAATCATAATCTTGGTGTTTGTCACCCAAAGAGTGCAGTCTCTAAGAGATTTCTGGCTGACATTATTTGCTGGAAGCTCACACCGACTCCTTCTATCGCTTCAAGTGTTCAACATAGGAACGTGTGAACTCCTCGTATAGTTCATTCCACCGTATAGCGCTATCTCTGTTGTTAGACATGAACAAAAACGGTCCTAACTTCACGTTTACTATCAAAATTTTGTCCGAAATCGAGAACTAATGAAATCCACTATGAACCACCGGTGAAATATTCTAGGCTAAATACGACTCCAGAAAAACTTAAACGCACCTTCGGCGGTGAGGCATTCAAAACAAAGCAGATTTATTGTCAGAACATCACAAAAATGCAATCATTGCTTCACTAAAACGGACTGAATGTGTGATAGTACAATTCGACTTAGCACACGAAAACCACACACAGGCAAGCCTTCTAAGGGATACCATCCGTTGGGCAGATCAAAGGTATGCAGCTTTTCGGAGCATAGTTAATCTTACGGCAATTGAGTGAGCCCGCGATTCCTGCAGTAACCACCGGGTGAACAACAGGCATG
Source organism: Fasciolopsis buskii (assembly GCA_008360955.1). Taxonomy (NCBI): domain Eukaryota; kingdom Metazoa; phylum Platyhelminthes; class Trematoda; order Plagiorchiida; family Fasciolidae; genus Fasciolopsis; species Fasciolopsis buskii. The sequence goes on along the minus strand of LUCM01011127.1, from coordinate 89,718 downwards.
TCGAACGTAGTTCCGTGATATTCTACCCATCTGCTCAACATACTTCGCCATCATTATGGGAGTTAAATTTGATCAAGCTTGACGGAACGTCACAGTCACTACGCCTCAAATCGTGTCGTGAATACACACTTTCAAGGCCATCGGAACTAAAACCCCAGTTACACAAAGCCTAACTTCTAAAGGGCGCCAAAATGCACTACGGGGCCCCTCTCTATAGGTGTAACAAATGAAGGATGCAACCACAGTAATTTCATGAGTCATCATCGGGACGTGCTTTTGTGTGCTAGCACGACGCCAACCCCATGACCTAGAGCGTAAGGCTTACTGTGTGATTACGCGTGCCTATCTTCCCGGACGTAGTGGAACTGTGTCGTAAGCTGGAGACTAAAATTCTTGGGGCATGTAGCGCCATGGTCTAAATGTCAATTTTGCACAGAACGAGGCCCACATATGCTCTTGTGGGCACATGGGTCAGTGCGAATGCAGTGTTACTTGGACCAGTCGAAAAGCTCATTCGGCAAAGCAATAAATAGGCCATCTACCCTTCCGGTTCGCGGCCGTTCCTCGGCTTACCAACACTCAGACGTTGCTTTTGCTTCTTATTTCACGGGGCGAGAAGAAGCACCAGGCTTTGTTGGTGCCAGAGATGGATAGAAAGGAATGAACTGTTCCTGGGTTTGACAAGGTATGCGCAGAACTGAACCGTTGCCAGCGCTTCAAACTTGCCCCAAACCGATGTCCCCTTTGATCGTGGCCGGCAGTGTGTCGACATCAATAGCACCGGGTAAGGTAGTTAACAATCATATGAAATTAATTTTCAACCTATAATAGTGGTATTTAAGAGCCTTGCACTCTTGACTTACGGGACACAACGTCCCCGGGATCATGGATCTTGATGCTTTCGGTCAGGGGAAGGTACTCGGTCTTGCCAACTGACCTTTGAGAACTGCTCCGCACTGCCAGACGAACAAACTTGAGGAAGGTGAAGCCAATTCAATAACCCCACATGGGTTGTCGAACTATGATGGACCAGCTGTCCAGGGACTGGACATTGAGAAACACATCAACGGTACGAATTCACTTACACGTTGACGGTTTGCATCGCTTTGGTTCGTTAGTAATTCGCCCATGAATAATTCTGGGGCGAGTGATCTTTCAGGTAAGTTAAACATTTTTCGTTGCCATCTAATCTGGACGAAAGCAACTGGCGAATATGCGACAATCCCTTTCGCGCACCACTGACGAGTTGGGCGAGTTACAAAAGAACGACTTTCCGTTCATCAACATCTGTGACACGACAGAATTCCAGATAAAACCAATCATTTGAAATGCCTAGCTTGTTCATTTGCAACATTGAGGAAATCACATGCGAGTTGTTACAGTTGACGCAAATGTTCACAACAAAATGTGCGTACCTTCGTCAGCTGGAAGTAACGGCTCCCTCGGTAGTTTACTCCCCACTTAACGGATACGATTTCCGTCCTGATGGATCATCTTGCTATCTCATCATACGAAAATCATAGTGTAGACATGATTACCAATTTCCCCGTAAATTATGTGCACTGGGTTTGTTGGGGGTAGTGGTAAGTATGGGCAGTAATACGGAGGCTAGTTGACCGGCGGTGACCAAGCGGATAAGGTCATGGCGTTTGGACGTGAAGGCAGCGGGTTCGAATCCTCCCACCGTCGGCCAGATTCCTCACTTGACAGCCCTTTGTTGGCCGCGGGTCCCTTCCTTAAAAAATGATGTGCGTTGTTATTTCATTAATAAAGAAAGTAAAAAATAAAAGATAGAAGATTTGTGGACGGGTTTACTCAGTAGCATGTGATCTCCGTCTTCATTGATTGCAAATGCAACTAATCAGTGATTGGTCAACGCATTTAGGTACACAGTTACCAATGAAGACATACATGCCGTTTTTTACCGCGACCCAGGTGTGCCCATCAGCACAACATCCAACTCTCTAGGTCAGTTTCTCTGCATCCATAAACTTTGAATAAGCATGGATGTTCATTCTCATATTTATCCAGCCAACTGGTGTAAGATGACACGACGCACTAGACATGTTCGCTGGGTTTCCTTGAGTCTTGGTTATTCCAGATAGAGAAGAAACGAGCACATGGCGTCAGGATTATTAAGTCTATGTAGTGCGTTGTGAATTTCTGCTTCGCAAACTAATAGGTTAAACCTATTAGACAGTTCAGTAATATTCGAGGGAAATCAGATACCATGGTTCTAGTTGGTAGAATCAAGAGAGGTCTGATTACGTCCATCCAACAGGATATCAAGATATATTTCTCTCGCTTTGAGGATTTAATTAAATGTTTAATGATCCCATTCAGTCCACTAAATTAAGCAAGCATTTCTTGTTGAAACTAAATAGATGTGTATTATTCTGCCGTTCCGATAAGATGGATTGCAAATTTGTATTGCGCTAACAATGGACAATGATGTCTGCCTAATTCTCTCGTGATACTCGATGTCAGAATAAAACATGCCTGCACCGAATTGAACTAAATAAGTCATTGGAAGAAAACCTCATTTTCTGAAATCAACTTTGAAAGATGGCATTCAGGAAGTGAAATTTTTCAAATGTTGATCGGCCTAAAATTCTTTTCCGTGGTCGTTCATTTTGGACAAATCAAAACAAAAATGTTCGTACTTTGAACCAGCCTTGGTTCGGATTCGATAAAACGCACACTTTTCTTGTGAGCGTTGACGGCGCATATTCTCACCATTTGGGGAGACGGAAATAAATATGTCAAACACAACTCAGCTGAGTTCGACGAAGAAACCGCTGCGCACGCATACGTCTCGTTTAAACCTCTGACCTACCATCTGACGAATACTGGAGCACACAGATGCTAGTAAAGGAAGACAAATTTTGTTCCCATGGCTGAAAGGCTGACCGAGAAGAGTGGCTGGAGCCAAGTCGCACGTTTGGTAAACAAAATCGAAACATTTCCTCCGGTGAAGGGGTTTCACCGAGAAAATGGACTGCTGTCAGAGTCGATCAAGGTACTGTCAATTCAAGTTGGTCACGATTATATCACATATCATAGCATTAGACCTCGCTTTGACATAGGCAACGCCTGAAGATGAGACGAACGACTTCTTCGATTGTAAACATTAACAGTAAACACACGAAGTGAACATCATTATGTAACTTTGCATCATCACGTCATGGAGTCGTCAATAGCAAAAGAACGGGACGGTAACACAAACATCACCGCGGAAAGCGTCAAACAATTTTATCCTACTGTTAACGCCCTACCAAGTCCATCTAGCGACATCTACAGCAGTTCAAAATTCGGGTGAAATGAGAACAACCAGCACCCCTTTCAGACCAATCATCACGTCACCTCCAACGGGAAGTTGTAAGCACTATCTTGAACGTAATAATACTTCAGTCAAACCTAGACCATATGAGAAATTACTTCACGAGAGGACATGAAAAAATATCATCGTAATTGCTACCTTTCTTTTAATTTTCTTCACTTGATAAGCACGCTATCCCTGAGCTTCTCGAGAAGTTGGATGAAAACTCAAGAAACGGTTTATCCTACGTGGAGAGCAAGTGAACTTAATGTTGTGTCAAATAAACTACGGCGAATTATTTGATGAAAACATTCTATCTCCTATTACTGACACATGCCAAGTAGCTAAGCTTTGTAGGTCATATCCAAACCCTTCGTCGTGCTTAGGCTACCTAAAGAGAAGTCACCTATTGGTAGGGGTCGATTGCTGTACGCTGTCTGCCAGTAGCCGTACAGTGACGGATAGGTGGAACGTCATCATGTGGTGAAGTTCAACAAGCCGCTGGGTGCCTGCTCGGTAGCTTAATGGCTAAAACGTTCGACTCAGAATCGTTCGTCCCGGGTTCGCATCCCAGTTCGGGCGCGGTGGATATGCACTGCTGATAATTCCTAACGAGGATGAAACAGCTGTACAGCGCTTCCATAGTTTCTTAATGGTGAGTTGAACGATGATATCACATGGTGTGTTATTTGATGAAAGCTACCGAGACTTGCCTGCTGTTGTCCCGCTAGCTAAGGGTAAATGCACTGCGGGATTTTGACGCGGCAAATCTCCGTAATTGGTAAACCAGTTTTATCACTTTTATTGTATTAAGGATTACATATTTACTCTATCATTCCGCCTCCATCAATGACGGGAGAGAGAGAGAGAGATAGATATCAGACGAAGTTCATGTTTCTGACTGACAAATTTAAAACACCTGATAGTCACCTAGTATATTCGTGTGGAATGTTTTATTTTTTAACGACAGATGTGCCTCCGAGACCGGACATCGTCAAGCTTGTTGGAACTCTACTGGTTGTAACTCAGTGATCACATGGATAAAGGACACTTGCAGTGACCTTTGGCGTTCTGCACCAACAGTATGAATAACCCTGTATACTTATCAAATCTCATTTACGAAACTCATCGGATGAACCTTGGTACGTGGTAGATTCGGATTCTATGTAACTGCGCCTGTTTTAACTGCACTTTTCATCTGCACGTTTTGAAGTTCTTTCTTATATAAAATTGTAATCATTTCACTGATCGGTCTACATTCTCGCCTGCTGACCGGCTGATAATTTCGACGGAAAGTTGATCTTTGTTTGTCAAAAGTGAATCAGGGTGCATCGTTGTCACTTTTTCTGCACTACACAGATTGTGCTAGCTACAGTTAGGGCTGCATAAGATACACTGTGGTTAATCTTTGTGGTCCTATGCGGTACATATGCCGCAGTCCATTTTGTTGTATGATAAGCACTGCCATTAGGTTTAGTGTTGTGGGTTAAAACATCACGTTAACCGGACACACTAGATTTCGGTCCACTGAAATGCCACACGGTCATGTTGAACATTTTGAAACGTTCACACATATGTTCGTTTGGGTATTCACCTGCTGAAGACATATACACGAATAAACACGGGACATAAACAATCAAGCTTTTAACATAGTTATGTTGTTGTTGATTACTCCTTCAACTAATTAGGACTTACTCAATTAGCCTGTCCTGCAAGTTCGCATGATATCTTCACAAACACCGGTAGATCGCTGACAGTCGTTATTTTGAAACAGAACAGACTACCATCACGTGTGGGGTTTCGTGGTCGGACTGTCAACTACCCGGCAGAACATTGCCACAAATCTTTGTCCCAGCCAGCTCACCCAGTAGGAGTCACACAAGATACCGTGTGCGTTTGTGTGCGTGTGTGTGCGACAATGTGAAGTGGTATCAGATCTGTATTCAACTCAGTTATTCGATTGAAAACTGTCTTGGTAAAGATTAATCGTGATAACCAAATGATCATCCCATTGTGATATTTCTACAAAATATCCCGCCCACAAAACAGCTTGTGTCCATGAATGTATAATTGTCAGATCTTGTTTGACTAACCTTCATTCAATCTGTTTGAGTAACGTAATCATTGCATCGTTCTATGATATAATCCCACCCGTATTCACTCATCTTTTCTTTAACTGCCTCAACTCTGACTGTGTTTGGGTTTGCTGGAATATTTTACCGGTAATTAGTAGCGAATTTAATCATCCTTTGAACAGTGTCAACGACATCACCAATGGTGAAGATGAGATTTAGATCTTCGACTCTGAGATCATGAAGATTTTATCTGATTCCGCAGTCCGTGATAGCAGTGAACAATAAAGGTGAGATTAGATTTCAACAAATGAACGTAAGTTAGACATGAACATAACTGTTGTATCGTTTTTTCACAAGGAGGCGTGGTGTATATTCAATTCCAGCCGAGGTTTATTTCAACTTTGATGCCACCGATCTATCTCGTCCGGTCCAACTAGGCTTTCCGTTAAGCCATGTTCATTCGAGAAAATTTTTCGCTTGTTGAAAATCAATCTTTTTCTTCTCCCAGTGATCGAACGACAATGTGCATCATTTTCAGGACGAGGGAGATGCCATCAACCCGTGGGCTGTCAAGTGGGAATTTGGTCGGGGGAAACGGTGACCCTCCGGTAGACATGCCACAACGTTGACGCGTTACCACCGCCGTCGCCAAGGTGACCTAAGATCACCGAAATCGTCTGAGACCGGGCAAAAACAAAATCCCTTGATCTTTTATTCCAGCATTGTAAAATAGGACTAAGAACTGTTTTCAAAAGTACAAAGACGCATTGTTTCGGCAAGATCAGTCGTATGACAGTAAGGATGGATCAGGTATGGGAAACAGGGCCGGCCCACAAGCTTGCAGGCACTTAGGTGAACGATGCAGTCTAAAGACCTGAATGATTGCAAACCCGGAGACAAGGGTGGGAGCCAGCCCGTCCTCCTAACTATGAAATAAAAAAAAGCGCTCTATTTTTCGCAACACGTTCAGAGGCGATCAAGAACCACGTTCGAAGAGAAGATAAAAGGAGAAGTAATCTGCCCGAGTGACGGGGGGAAATTGGTCAACGAGCTTTATCCTGAACGTAGTTATATGAGCAGTTTGGCTATAACAAATAGGGCAAACTGTTGCATTGGGCGGACAGAACCTATATAGTCGTTCTTTATTGATTAGCTGGAATGGGATTGAACCAAAGTCGAGAGGGTCGACCAAAGGCAGACGATTGAAACGTTCTTATTTCCTCATCCAGGTTGGTTCTGACCACAAACGGATTCTGGCAAACAACAATTTTTGTCATAACAGAAGTCATCGACTCCCTGGAGCCCCTCTCACTTGCCTTAACACCGTTCGACTCACATCGATCACATTGATGTCGGCCACTGGTTGCGTGGATCAATCCGGGATTGTCGATCATTCTGGTCCACACCAGTGGACTCAGATCGTGATTGGATACGAGCTATTTTCGGTTCCCCTAGACTGTGGTCACACCATTGCAAAAGGCCATACGTTCTGCACATCTGATTCTAGACGATAACCGCCGATTACAATTTTAGTAGGAAATCTCATTAGAGTTGTCGTCAGCAAAATATTCACAGCAACGGAATCAACACTGCGGGCATACCTAAGAAGTTCTGCACTCAGCCCTAACTGCCGCGTGAGACTCCATGACATGTATACCACAGAAACCATGAGTATCCTCGATTTCCATTTCGCTGTTTCATGCTCACAAATCTATTCCCGGGGTGCAACATACAATGAGACACGCAAATCCCTGAATCGCCAACGAACAAGGAGATTGAGAGATGTCCGGAAGTTTTGGTGGATAGGAAATTGCAGGGAAATGAAAAAAGCTGCTGTCAGTGGATATAATCACAACCTTCAACAACCGATCAGGAATACTGTTCCACGGAAGCCGAGCCCAAGCAGGACGAATAAGAACACATTAGGAAGCAGTTTAATTAGCCCACAATCACAGTGGACCTTCCACTCATGTCTGCAAGTGATTCAATGCTAGTGGATACCTAATAGGTATAATCCAGCTGGACCAGATGGATTGTCGCCTTTCTTCTTCAAACATGGCAGCGAAGATTTTACATCGGAGTTAACGAAACTTCTGGGATCAATCTGCTCGTGGGTACAGATTCACAAGGATTGATGTGAATCGGTGATTGTATCGATTTCTAAGAAATAATAAGAATCACATCTGGAAAACACAGAGAAATTAGTTTAGCAAGCATCGCATCCAAATTGCTCGCAAGCATTATCCTCATTTGATTATCGAGGTGAAATGTGGTAATCAAGCCCGCTTCCATTCAGGTCGGTAGTATGTTGACCAAATGTTCACTTTTTGGCATATAACTGAACATGGGTACATATTCCATTGACCTGCGATTTCTGTCTTTCTTGATTTAGAAGCCGTGTTCACCTCTGTCGATCGTGCAGTACTTTTGTACTGACTCTCATTGAGTGGTGTGTAAGCGAACATAATTTCACTCATCTAATCTCCGTACGCAAATGGCCGATTCCGAGTTTGTGGTTTCTGCATTCATTCACTCGTGTTCACCACGAGAACTGGTGTTCATCAAGGTTGTCCTATTTCAACATATGAGGATAGGTGATATTGACATTTCGTCAGACAGGACGACATTGTGCTACTGAGTGATGATTCAACTAAGTTGCACGTGTTTCTCGATCGTATGAATGATAGTGTGGGAGCAAGTACTGTATTAGTTTTGCATATCTGAAATACTGTTGCGGGACTGTATTGGCTCAAAGCAGAATCTCGTTCATATTTTGATCATGTCCACAGAAAACCTGCCTCGCTGCACGCTATTCTGTGAGGCAGATAATGGTTGGAAAATGGTTCGAGGTGGCCAGTCGATGACATGGATAATAGCATGAAACCTTCAACCAGTGGATTGGTTCGTGTAAGTGCAGTTAGACTGCCGAATTGGAGTCCGTGAAATCTCGCAAGACAATGCTTCTAGACAATATGTGATGTAGCTCAATGTCACAGTCAGTGGTGTTCTTGGATTCGAAAGCTTTCTTCTTCTGTATAGTTCTTCAAATTAACATCTCATAATCGATCTTTTATAATTCCCCATTCTGTTTCTGTTTGAACAGATGATGCTATAAGGTAGTAACCACAAACAGATCACGTTAATGCCAGGTTAATGGTTGTCACGTCTGAAATGAACTTCTTTGGCAGGCTGTGACCAGTAATTGTCCTGAATGTTGGTATAGTTTAATCATCGAATGCTGTTTAGCAAATCATCGGTCTTATGAGCCGCAACACCCATACATTCTACTCAGGACTTAAGTGAGATAATGTAAGATTTCGTTATTGAAGTGAGAAAAATGAAAGGTTATAAAGTGAAAATTAGAAACTATAAGATTAATTAGAGAATTATTGTCTGCGCTAAATTTCGCATGGCACTGGTCAACCGACCACATCCGTTACTAAATCAGAATTTGTCACGTGTGCGTTCTTACACCTACTGTGAGAAGAACGAGGTCAGACCTCTTCCGTCTAGCAGTTTTTTTTACGAAGGACACTTGAGACCCTAGCCATTGACGTATGCTGCATCCAAGACACTCGCATTCAGGACTCCAGCTCTCATCCCATCGACATTCACATCTACCCCTTCCGCGAAGTTTCATCTGCATCCTTCTTGGGACTCCGAGGCAGCGGCTTCTTGTTTTGCCGGCCTTGATGTGGTTCTCAGTGAAAAGCCCGCGGCAGCACTACTTGACTAGATCCCATTCGACAGCCGGCTATACACGTTGAGACTTAGAGATTCATGCAAAGTAAATGATCATCGCTCTAATAGACACAACTTGTTTTTCGTCTCAACTTATTGGCTAACGGATTCCAGTCCAGATGTAGTCAATAATATTTTCCATTAAAAGCTGCACGATCTGTTACGCACTGACTGACATAGTGATTGTGACAGGGGACAAAAATACTAGAGTACGTCGGCTGTCCTCGAATGAGGCGCATCTAGAAGGCTCCTTTGGTCTCGATTCCTGTCGTTCTGAAAGCGGAAAACGGTTAGTGGCTTTGTGACTGGACTATCAATTGCTTCTTACTAGTACTAGTTTCAGAAGGTCCACCTGACGTCCGCCCTCTTCGGGTCAGCAATGGACCCAAATCTACCACATAGCTATTAGCTACAGATGGCGGGGCCGTCTACAAGACTGCCGGTTGTGCTGCACCACAGCCCTCGATTTCGACCAAACGTCAGTGTGCACTAGGCTGTCAGAGTGCTTTTGTGGACGATCAGAACGCATGAAGAAGCATCGTTAAGATTGTAACAAGCTATCTGGCCCGACTCAACTGTCAATCTTTTGAAGCACACTGGATGAAAATCAAGAATTTCCCCAGATCAAAACATCAGTGAACACTGGCCGCTCATCAATAATGCCTTGCATTTTGTTGCATAAGTCATGTGTGCCGAGCCCTTGATATCAGCACCCGGGATATCAGCTGAGAATTTGAGCCATCCTGATGCAAGCCAGTACAGCATGGCATGTAGCAAGCGTATTGCAGGACGGCACGTAAACAGTTAAAAATCAATGTAAGTTTGCGTAAAGATCGCAATCTCTGGTGGCTTCAACGATTTCTAGAGATGGATTGTAATGCCGTCATGATAACTTACCACAAGCTGTTTCATCTCATCCGAGCCACCGGTAAGAAAGCATTAGGTGTGAGCGAAGCAATTTGTAAAGCTGATTGTTAGCCTATCCACAACCGTCAGTGACGTCTTGTACGCTGGGAGAAACAATGTCACCAACAATTTAGCTGAATTTCAACGTCGATGCCTCCCGCGGCCATTGGGGCAGGCATCCGGTGACCTGTTAAAACAGATCTGCCGATTGAGGCGGAGATCCTTGGAGAAATCCGAGTCTTAGGTCTGATAAAGCGCCGGGCTCCGAAGGACTTGCATCAGATCTATTTGCCAATAGAGGAATGGAAGTGGTCAAAGAAATCAAAGTTTTGTCCTTAAATATCCAGCATCCTTAGAAGGTCCCCCTCTCGTTGGAACGGGGAATCGACCGCCATCCACATCTTCAAAGAGGTGTTGGGCAGCGACTGAGATAACCACAGGGATACTAGCCTAGTCACATTAACGTCAAAGCTGCTTTCGTTTGTCAATATTTGTAAATTGTAAAATACATGTGTAGGGCAAAATCTTAAGGAATATGTGGCATTTCCGGACGGTGATGGAGGCGTCGGTCAAATCTTTAGCCTCCAACAGGTGTTAGAGCATCTTCCTAAATTCCAAAAGCTAACGGTCATCGTGTTTTTGAACATTCGCGCAGCCTTTGACTCTCTCGATAGGTCTTTGCTGTGACACTGTTAATTGAGAAATGGAGTACTTGAGAAGTACGTCCCGGTCCTGAAAGAGTTATACGATCATGCCTCAGATCAAGTTAGGTTTCATGGTCAGCTTCGTTACCCTTCGTCTTCTGTAGTGTAGTATAGCGAGGCCCAATTTATATCCCCATTTCTTTTCAAATTTATCGTAGAGGATGTTCCGCAGAACGCCTTATCTGGTCTTTTAGACCGTGGAGTTGAACTCCTCTCAGGAAATAAAATTTTCGACTTTGAGTATGTCGGTGATATCTTCTTGCTGGCTGAAAATGCATAGGTAATTCAACGCGTGTTAGACGAGATGGCGACTGAGGTCTGTAGGTACGGTATTTGGTTTGCACCTTCGAAATGCAACGTGCTTTTTCAAAGCTGGTAGCATACTGTATTTGCAGTCGCAGTTTGTGCTGATGATTTTGTGATAGTAAATAGGTTTAAGTACCAAAGACGAGCATGATTCGCAGCAGCCTTTTGTCCCCAAATTTTCACCTTTTGTTTTCTTGTATCAGCGTTGTATTTTTCTGAATCCGGTCTTCACTTGATATAGTGTCCCTTGTAAGGCATATTTCATTTTGAATCACAATTTATTTTTATGAGAGGCGCCACACCACTGAAAACATAGTGAAAACGAATGCCTAGGACTAATGAACTGCCTAACAAGAGTTATAAACGGTGGGAAGGTAACAGTACACGAAGAATGATCAACGATTTGATTTAGCCGGGAAACCTCGACAGAAGCTAAGCAACGACAATAATTCTATCGAGTTCTCATCAGGAGATTCCGTTCAGTTATGAAACTGTGATACCGAATCTAGTTTATTTCGGCTACAGAAAACCTTAGCAGAACATTATTATCCCTTATGTGCAAATCAAATCGTAATAAAACTAGAAATTTTGAAAAACCAAAGACTTTTAACCGAAACAATGTAGAAGATGCTCCTGGTGGACACGGATAGTCGTAGTGTGACCCAACGCTTAGGAAAGTTTTTTCGTTGAAAACACCACGAGCTTCGGTTAACGTATACAACGATTTGCTTGAAAACAAAAACCATTCATAATCAAAGAACAATCTATGAATCTATTTTGGGCAGTTATGAATTTCGAGGACTCGCTCGTATGAACATGAGTTCCTGCATCATGAAGGAGCTAACTACCTGAGCCTTACGGACTATAAGTTGGCTTATGAGTTTGCAGTCCTGTTGACCACATGCTGGCCTATGTCACGTGCTCGGTTAATCGATAGTTTCAAATCAGATCTGTGTAATCTTATTTGGAAGAGCCATTTCAGGGAAAGATATTGGCCAATAAGTGAGCTTTTAATTGTTTCCAGCCAAAATAATTTTATTTTTACGATGATTAATTGCCAAATAATTTATTCGACCGATTTGTACGAGATAGTTAATGTCATTTTATTTTACACATTTACTACACTCATTAGATATCTAGTAGACAAATAAATTCTGAACACAGATTTTCTAGTATCATAAAGCGTGCGCTCAAGTCGTGTGTCTTTTATTCAATTTGATGGGAAGAAATTGGATTACCGTCGTGTAGTGAATCCCCACGCATAAGTAAGGTGCGACTGATCCTGAAAAGGTTGTTTTCTCCAATGATGTCTAGATGAACTCATCTTATTTTCAAACGCATATCCTCTGTTGAATAATAAGATGGTTTTTAATATGATGGAGTATTAGTGTCTACGTGTGAAAGCTGGCAATTAGCTGAATGCAGTTCACGATCCAGTTTTCCCCTATTGCTGAATTCTCATACACTGGCTAGGAGTTGAGATGCGCCTAAGCCTTTAAATCGCCGTTCGCCGGGGTACAATACGGAAGACGTTCGGTATGTGATCCGTGGATGTATCTCCCGTTCAATTCTGAAGAAGTTGTCAAAGGCTCTTCATTTAATGAGGTTGAGAAGACGCGAGTCGTCGAGCAGATGCGACAGTCGTATACACCGTATACTCCGTGGTGCTGAAATAACACTGATACGATAATACACGTGAAACACAACCACTGCGGAGATGATGGAGCGATCTGGACGAGTCGAAAGCAAAAATTGTTGAAGATGCGGAACGAGCAGAACTGTAAAACCTCGCGCCCGGTAAAAGCAGACGAAATCAAAGGCATCACAAAATCAAAATCATGCATCAAGGCGGATAGTGGAGAACATGACGTCTGAAAATGGTCAGTTTTTGAAAGAGCAATGTCACCCGGCTAGCTCTGGTGGGAGCTAGGAAGCCGCAGAAGCTTTTGCTAAACGGGGTGTTGTCATGCAACGAAAAGTCATGTCTCCATAAACGAATGCATACGTGGCATACAAGCGTACGTAAATGTACTGATGATGATGACCAGATTCGTCGGCGTGCACAAACCGCGGTGTGACAATCCAGCTTGTACCCGGTTCGCTACCAATGGTATGGGCACAAAAATCATTATCCGGGTAAAATCATGACGATCAGATCCCGAAGCCCAGAAACGACAAAGAACCGAAAATTCCGGTAGCCAAATCGAAACATTTGTAAATAAACTAAAGAAAGCGACCAGATGGGACCAAGAAAGGATGAAGTGAGTCAACTGTTTTCGAGGATTTCGTGAAATCAAAAATCTAACCAATTCGTGGAGCGTTAAGAAAACGGAAAACGATGAGAACCAGCGAATCAACCGCAACGAACGAGTCGTGAATGTAGCAATAACATAAGATGAATATCATTCACGCAGTAGATGTAAACACGAATTATCATTGTTCATATTTAAAAGATCGTGTCTGCTCACGTTTTGACAGCAAACATACTGCCAACCAGAGCGTGAGACTGAAGCCAAAATTGAGAATAAGTTTGCAGCAGCGAACGAATGATTAGAGATTGAGGCAGCATTTTCACTTGAAGAACTAGCGCACCAAGCGATTGTTGGCTTGACGTGGAGTCCAACACGGCTGGTTGTGAGCATAATGAAGCACGGCTCGTAACAAGTTAAAAATCAATGTAAGTTTGCGTAAAGATCGCATGATCTGGTGGCCTCAACGAGTTCTGGAGATGGATTGTGATGCCGCCATGATTAATTAATACAAGCTATTTCATCTAATCCGAGCCACCGGTAAGAAAGCATTAGGTGTGAGCGAACCAATTTGTAAAGCTGATTATTAGCCTATCCACAACCGTCAGTGACGTCTTGTACGCTGGGCGGAACACTCTCAGACGTATTTCAGCTGAACCTCGACGTCGATGCCTCCCGCGGCTATTGCTGCAGGCGTCCGGTGACCTGTTAAAATAGATCTGCCGATTGAGGCGGAGATCCTTGGAGAAATCAGAGTCTTGGACGTCATAAGGCGTCGGGCTTTTTATCTTTTACTTCTTTTATTAACAAAAAGAATTTTGTTGGCGAATTTCTCACATGCTGATAAGTGCTGATCACAGATTAAGAGACAACTCAGTTAATGATATGAAAGACACACAGCTAATAATTGATATGCCCCGGCGAAGAATTTTAACGTCTGTTTTAAGTAAGCCTAGGAATATAACTGCAGAACAGTAAAGAAGGGTTAGAAAAACACTGGTGTACAAATCCGGAGATGGTGTTTTCTTTCACCTCGTAGTGGTGAAAATTTCTGATTTAAAATGATGGACGTCGGAAAGTTTTTACAAAATAATTAATGTGAGAAGTCCACTTCAGATTTTTATTACTAGCAACTCCTGGATATTTCACAGAATCAACCCTGGTAAATGTTCTCTAGTTGATGAGAAAAGTTTCGGTTAGATAGACTAACCGAGAGAAAACAGATATTCGCAACATTTAGATGCGTTGAGGTTTAAACCAGTTCGCGCAGAGAAATGGTAAACAGAAGAAAGGTTGTTGGAGAAAACTTTAAAATCATCGTTGTTCGAAACGGCTTCAGAGAGAGCAACATGATCAGCATACTTAAACAGATGACACGGTGAGCTGGTTGATAAGTCGCTGATGTAAGTAGAGAAAAGAAACGGTAAAATAACAGCCACCTGTAGCACTCCTGAGTTGTTAATCGACGGTTTCGAAACTTTACCGCCCACTCGTGTGCACTGGGTTCGGTCAGTAAAGTAATCAAACGTCCATGCTAATAATGACCTGGGACAATCAAATTTTTACAGTTTGTAAAGTGGAAGAGACCGTGGGACCGAACCAAATGCCGACAAGTGATCTAGATAGGTGCAACGCACAGATTTCATCGATGTCTTTAAGGACTCACAAATGTGATGAATGAGGGAAGCGACAGCGTCCAACGTTGACCTGTTAGATTCATAGTCAAACTGAAGTGGGTCATCAGGATGATATACAAAGGGACGCAGGCGCGTATGTATAGCACGCTCTGTCAGTTTAAGACCGGAATACATTAAGGCGATGGGACGAAAACGTCTTGCCTAAACAGGATAACTGGTAGATTTTGGGATGGGAATAATAGAGACGGGTCCCCAACAGTCAGGGATGGAAGAGGAGATTAATGACGAGTTAATTAGAGAGATAAATGCATTGGTCAGAGACAGCACTTTGCCTTAAAAGAACTGAGGACAGACGGTCAGGACCAACACTTGTGGTAATTTTAGTGGTGCGGAGAAGGTCGAGCACCTCTTCTCTAGAAAAAATTGTAACAGTCATATTATCACCCTGACCAAATATGACCGGGGTATAACTGGAAGGATGAGTGAAAGCACGATTGATACTGTCGACATCCGCAAGAGTTTTCGTATGCTTCTTCATCCCACACAACAGTCACATGTTTTGCCATTGGAATCCATTGTTGTTGCCAGTCAAGATTTGGCTGGCGAAAGTCAGGTCGATGCCTTTGATTTCCGCTTTTATTAGGTTAGAATTGTACCACTCGCCTGAGCTATTACGAGATTTGTCGAAGTGCTCCTGGCATCGTCTTAGAGATTTCAGTTTCTGGGTGGAGATACGGTCATTTGAGACGAATAGTGTTTCTAAGCGACAGCAGATATCAAAGATTCCGTTGGCCGTCTCTGAAAAGTTTGAAATTGTCATTGAACGGGGGTTCAAAACAGAACCAAGTAGATGCGAATGAAAGGGATTTCTGAAGAATAATAATGTTGTGTGAAAAATTACGGAGACGAACTCGGATTTGATTTGTTCGCCTGAAGGAACGGAAGGCTAACCTGGAGTATATGTTGGACTTTAACAGAAGCAGACAATGACCACTATTTGAAATTGGAGCACGCAGTTTCAGGGAAAATGAATCAGGGCGGTCGTTAATAGTTCTGTCCAGAATGGAACCGCCTTCGTCAGGAGAAACACAGAGATCAGTCAAATCAAACGCAGTCCGCGGTAGGGTAAATGCACGATTGGAATCAACTACAATGATATGCAGATTATCCTTAAGAAGAGAATCAGTAAACACTGTACTATTTTGTTGCGAGCTTATGGGTCAATGTATAAATTCGTTTTGATAGTGCTGTTATGACGAGAAAACCTAGGATGACACTGTCACGAGACAGTCAATCCCATTGAGAGAGCATGCATAAACAACTTCGGACTTGCCAGATCAGGAGTTTATGTATGTTGCAACACCGCCTCCAGTCTTCTTCTTGTTCGGAACTTTGTCCTGCCGATGGAGTCTGAAGTTGTCTACCGACACAAATTAATTAACGATATCCGGGTTCAGCCATGATTCTTAAATGCAGATAACACACCTGTGAACATGGATCGGTGATTGGTCCGACATTTTCGTAAACAGCGAGCGGATATTGGTACTCAACAATGCCGGAATGGAAATCTTGGCTGTAAGGATGCATTTAAGGGCTGCCTGCCAACTAGCACGAGTGCCTCTTTTAGATCGATTAGAAGATCGTTCAGGTGCAGCAATACGAGATCCCAGTATATGTTTAGAAACGATAGGGGTTTTGAACAAAAGTAATTCGGAGCGATTGTAGCGTCAAACGGAGAAAATAATGAAACGGAATATCCGACAACAAAATAGCGAAACAGGATGACACAGGATTGTAGCGCAGCCAGTCAAAGGGTGAGGGTTAAACATGGATAGAGTGCTGTTTTGGACGCCTTTATAAACGTGTTAGTAGGTTTTTTTCAGTGCCGTACCTTCCGACTAGATCACGCACAGTGTTTACACAAGGGTAGCGGTTCACGCAACTCAAAGATGTGAGTGGACCAGTCTCCTGATAACCGAGCGGTTTAATTTAGGATGCTGAACTGTCAAATGTTTATTTGAACCGATGGGCAACACTTGCTCTATCAGGGACATGCTCTGTTTCCGTCGAGCTTTCTTTACGGCTTTCTGCATTGATTTGATTAGATTGTAAATAAGTTTGACCCGGAGGGATTAGTCATCGATGCCCATGGAGATTGTTTCACAAACCATAACGTGGAGATCTTTTTGCTACTATTATGTGTGCCTGCACTGTCAAGTCCAAAAACGACCAGTAAAACTCATCTACTAACTCTCCTGCGACTTGCTTTCGGTTCACAAACCAGAACCAGTACGTCTTTCTGATACATTTTCAGTCTTGTTACAATAGAACACAACTTACACTTCTGTCTATCGTTTTGAGTTTTATCCTAAGAAATGCAGCTAAGAATAATGTCCGGCACATTCGGAAACTGTTACAAAATAAAGGCAAACATTTGGTCAACTACTATTCAGCTTTGTGCCATAAGGAACTTTGCGAGTAAGAAATCGTACGTTTGTCCATCATACATGGTGATCAAGCTATGGCCGGAGTATTGAGATTTCTTATATAGTTGTTGGACACATAGTCTTCGCTACCCTTAAAATTTTCCAATCCAATCGCACACATGACCCCAATCTTGACCTGGATATTTTCATTCCACCTACTCTTCATTACGCCCCTTCTAAAGGATTCGAGTCAAACAAGAATATGTATGTTGGTTCACAAATTCTCTTTTCTGCTTTATTTTGAAAATTTCAGATCATGGATCGCAAAGTTTTTACCCTGTTTACATTCATAGAACAAATGCAAAAGAAATATGTTGAACGACTTCGAACATTTGTGGCCATTCCGAGTATATCGGAACAAAAAGATCATCGTTTGGATGTGGTCAAAGCACTCAGATGGATAGCTTGGCGATTAAAAAAGTTCGTTACATTTGTAATGTTATAAACATGTTGATGAGTGCCACGTTAATTTTTTGTCTTGGACTGTTTCCATATTGTGCATTATGCACGGTTCTCTGTATCAAGCACGGGAATATGGACATTGCCAACTGGTCTAAAAAAATTAGCAATGAGAGTGAAATTTTTTTCTCATTTTACGCGATATCACTCACTGTGATAATTGAATTTCGATTTTAAAATAACAAAAATGCCTAAAAGTCGATATAATTTTCGCAGGTATCAGGTCTGTACTCGGAGATCTTTAAACATCCGAGCGTTATCACAGACCACACAGCCAACTGGTCATTTTAACTAGGTTCAACCATATAGGCTAATTTCATCAAGATGATCAAACAAGCTTTTGTTTGACTGGTCACATGAATCACATTGGTTTGTTCGATGAATGTTGCGCATGAAATTGTACACACTCAATTGTGTTTTTGCAGTCTAGCCGCTGAGTCGAAACCAGACAAATGTGCACTATTCTCAGTACACATGATGCTTTCTTAGTGTGATGAATGTGACAATATTTTGTGGATAGTGATTTTTCATTTTCACCCTGAAGACGTTTGGTATTGATAGACCTCAAATAGGCTGCTAGACGTACAGGACACTTATTCAATCGTTTTTCGGCACCGGTTTGCCATAGCAACACGTCTGAAAGGTGATTTTCTGCAATAAGTAGTTCCCATACCATGAGTTGAACCACAAGTATGAACAGTGTAAGGCGTTACAGTTGCAAGATTATGTTCTGTGCAATGTGCTGCTATGATTCCATACCAAAGTGTTAACTTTAGTGTGTCAGATATGTGATGTTAAATTCCGTGGAAAAAATTCTAGTTTCCAAAGTTGACTTTTTGTAGAGGTTATTATATCTGGATCCAGTTCGTGTATACCACTGAGATATTCCCATATCTTAGGCGTGCATCTTGTTACTTCAACGTGGATGCGCCTTATTAACTCTTTCCACGAAATAATCGTATGTTGTTTTCAAATCGCAGGTAGTACATTGGGAACAGGCCTCCTAATTAACAATTTTTCATTTATGCTTCTCTTAGATATTAGAATATTGTCCAATTTTTCGCAAAATTTATTTCATTTTCGGTTTTTTAGCATTCTGATGGCTGTTATTGTAATCTTTTAATTTTAGTAAAATTACTCTGGCAGATTTCTGTTTCGTCATATGTTCTTTAGACTATCGTAGTTGACAATTGATGTTTTTACCTTAACCTGGTCAAAAATACCACCTCGTTGATTGAGACTGATAGGAAAGTCCAGTGTTCTTGTGTTAAGCCTAACGTAACTAGTAAAGTATGACTTATTTGATCAATTCTGACATGATTATGTATGTATCGTTTAAATATCTTAAGGGGATCTATTACATATGGAGAAAAAAGCGAGTCAATTTCATTTTGTTTTCTAGAATCGGAGCTGATGTCCGATTTCGACGAATAGGCAAAGAGATCATCTACACCGGGGATCATATTCCTCTAGAAGCCAGCGATGAGTTGGAATTGCCTGATGTTGTGGTTGGCTCCCTCGGTTCGGATGTCACAAAACGGACATTGTTAATCTACGGTCACGTGGATGTGAAACCCGTGCATGAGAATGAGCAGTGGTCACACGATCCATTTGATTTGCAAGTGCAGGGAGACTATCTATTTGGTCGTGGAGTGACAGACGATAAAGGACCACTGCTAGGTTGGATCAATGCAATCGAGGCCTTTCAGGTAGATATACACGGACAAACTGAACACCTTTTTCTATGTTGATATATATTAGAATCAAGTTTTTGTTAAGTAAATTTTTAGTATTTTTTATCAAAATCTCTAATGTGAGTTATATGTACAAGGTGAATATTGTTACCGAATTAGAAGACTTATTGTTTTAAGTTTTCAGGGCAAGATCGGGATATGTTTTCTACTGACACTGTTAGCCGTAGGTAAAAGTTTCTAGAATTTACTATGGCGTAACGGCCGAACTCTGTATACTTCAATCGCATCTGGAAATCCCGTTATAGGTGAAGCCTTTTAGGGGAGTACAGTGAAAACTTCTGCCTTATCGGAGAACTGAACTGGGAAATGGAGAACAGTTCTGTTTGACGGCAGCGTTGAGTCTCCTACCCAACAAGAGTCGATGAGCAAGATTGTGATTTGTAAGAGTGGACAGAGACAGTGGTGATATGAGCTCGTGCCGCAGTGAACTGAGATCAACAATTCGATCATTAAGGCACAGGCAACACGAGCGCTGTCAACGTAGTCCAATTTATTTTAGAGCTGCAGAGTTCCGGTTATAGTATATGTATCCAAACAAACTATTCTTAATGGTAGCAAGATAAACGACAAAACTGATGTCAAACATTTTCTCGGTGTAGGATGCAACTTTTGATCAAGGGGTACGTGATTCAACACTGAGAAGAGGTTGTGAGAAATTCCATGTCGACCAATCTGGTCACCCGAAGCCGATTTCTTACGTGTTCAAGAACTCTTTATAGAAAGTAGTGAAGACTGAGAATCCCTACCAAAACCCACTTGGTACTATCGACAATTCTATCAGCAGCTAGAACGGGATTTCGGTTTCTTCATGAGTATCCACATAGACTGATCGAGTGGTTCATAACTTTGCTTTCAAATGACATTCCCAACCGAGGTCAACTACTTCAGAAATTTAAGTCTTTCTTTACTGCAAAAAAAAACAGAACTGAAAATAAATGGTTGTGACGATCACTGGTGCAAACGGAACAGCTGACAGAAAATGCGATTTCCAAGTGCGAATACCTTTTATTTTTTCGAAAGGACTCCTAGGAAACGACAATGCTAAAAAGAGTCCAAAGATAACATGCGCACAACAGATAATTAGAACAAATGCGCAACAATTTTTCGTCCATTACTAACATACAGGAATTTTGCATCACTATATCATACATTCATACTCAGGTCCAGTTAAGGCGTGATAAAATCGAGTAAAGTTGCAATAAATACGGACATTATTCCAGCTCAGTCTTGACCACATTACCCTGGCAATAACGTGATCTGTTTGTGGTTACTACCTTATAGCATCATCTGCTCAAACAGAAACAGAATGGGGAATTATAAAAGATCGATTATAAAATGTTAATTTGAAGAACTATACAGAAGGAGAAAGCTTTCGAATCCAAGAACACCACTGACTGTGACATTGAGCTACATCACATATTGTCTAGAAGCATTGTCTTGCGAGATTTCACGGACTCCAATTCGGCAGTCTAACTGCACTTACACGAACCAATCCACTGGTTGAAGGTTTCATGCTATTATCCATGTCATCGACTGGCCACCTCGAACCATCTTCCAACCATTATCTACCTCACAGAATAGCGTGCAGCGAGGCAGGTTTTCTGTGGGCATGATCAAAATATGAACGAGATTCTGCTTTGAGCCAATACAGTCCCGCAACAGTATTTCAGATATGCAAAACTAATACAGTACTTGCTCCCACCAATATCATTCATACGATCGAGAAACACGTGCAACTTAGTTGAATCATCACTCAGTAGCACAATGTCGTCCTGTCTGACGAAATGTCAATATCACCTATCCTCATATGTTGAAATAGGACAACCTTGATGAACACCAGTTCTCGTGGTGAACACGAGTGAATGAATGCAGAAACCGCAAACTCGGAATCGGCCATTTGCGTACGGAGATTGGATGAGTGAAATTAGGTTCGCTTACACACCACTCAATGAGAGTCAGTAAAAAAGTACTGCACGATCAACTGAATCGAATACTGCTTCTAAATCAAGAAAGACAGAAATCGCAGGTCAATGGAATATGTACCCATGTTCAGTTATATGCCAAAAAGTGAACATTTGGTCAACATACTACCGACCTGAATGGAAGCGGGCTTGATTACCACATTTCACCTCGATAATCAAATGAGGATAATGCTTGCGAGCAATTTGGATGCGATGCTTGCTAAACTAATTTCTCTGTGTTTTCCAGATGTGATTCTTATTATTTCTTAGAAATCGATACAATCACCGATTCACATCAATCCTTGTGAATCTGTACCCACGAGCAGATTGATCCCAGAAGTTTCGTTAACTCCGATGTAAAATCTTCGCTGCCATGTTTGAAGAAGAAAGGCGACAATCCATCTGGTCCAGCTGGATTATACCTATTAGGTATCCACTAGCATTGAATCACTTGCAGACATGAGTGGAAGGTCCACTGTGATTGTGGGCTAATTAAACTGCTTCCTAATGTGTTCTTATTCGTCCTGCTTGGGCTCGGCTTCCGTGGAACAGTATTCCTGATCGGTTGTTGAAGGTTGTGATTATATCCACTGACAGCAGTTTTTTTCATTTCCCTGCAATTTCCTATCCACCAAAACTCCCGGACATCTCTCAATCTTCTTGTTCTTTGGCGATTCAGGGATTTGCGTGTCTCATTGTATGTTGCACCCCGGGAATAGATTTGTGAGCATGAAACAGCGAAATGGAAATCGAGGATACTCGTGGTTTCTGTGGTATACATGTCATGGAGTCTCACGCGGCAGTTAGGGCTGAGTGCAGAATTTCTTAGGTATGCCCGCAGTGTTTACTCCGTTGCTGTGAATATTTTGCTGACGACATCTGTAATGAGATTTCCTACTAAAATTGTAATCGGCGGTTATCGTCTAGAATCAGATGTGCAGAACGTATGGCCTTTTGCAATGGTGTGACCACAGACTAGGGGAACCGAAAATAGCTCGTATCCAATCACGATCTGAGTCCACTGGTGTGGACCAGAATGATCGACAATCCTGGATTGATCTACGCAACCAGTGGCTGACATTAATGTGATCGATGTGAGTCGAACGGTGTTAAGGCAATTGAGAGCGGCTCCAGGGAGCCGATGACGTCTGTTATGACAAAAATTGTTGTTTGCCAGAATCCGTTTGTGGTCAGAATAAACCCAAATGAAGTGATCTCTGATATCGGTTAGATCGGGTGTGACAGAACATTGGTCTCCGATGTTTCGTTGCGCCTCTGCTTTGTAGCCATATTAGACAATAATATCACCAGCAATGACCACAACGTCCGTTGAACGCAAACTGCGGATCACCGGAGAACTCGTTTCTCTCTTCAAAACAGGTGCAATCAGTGGAGGTAAACACAGATACGATGAACAAATAAGAACGCTTCAATCGATTGCTATTAACGTTTACAATACCGTTCAACAGTGCTGCACAAAAACGACTGTTGAATGAGATTCAGCCTAACAATGCGATTCTTTCTGTACTGCGAACAATGATCACGGAGTTGGGATCTTGCGGGCGCGTTTCAGCGAAACTTCCTTCTTCTATTTTGAAAATTTCATAAGTTCTATCTAAAGCATCCTGTTTGCCTATTGATTTGCGTGTCCGGACATGGAAGGCATTCGGGTGAAGTGAACACTTAGGTTTGAGTAACGCTTGTAAACTATTTCTTCCCGTATCCCTAATCTTGCCATCAGATAAATCCATCTATCTGCAGTGTTTCGTGGTAACTCGCATGTTCCCTACATCGGAAGAGCGGAAATTAGAAAGGTTTCCTGTAGAATGGATGTTGGAAGTGTTCGGGCTATCGCTTTTTTGCGGCTGCCCCCACCACACAGGTGGTTCTCTGGGAACCCTAACCCGGGGTTTTTGATTCAAGTCTCACGCAAAAGGCAGTGATGCGTTAATGCAGCACGGGAACTCGGAGCAAGCGTATAGTCATCACCACCCCTCATGGTCGAAGCAATGGTTAACATGGGTCTGGTTGCCCTTCGCAACGATCGATGCAGTGTGGATTTTATTGTTTGTGTTATTCATTGAAATGTTTGGTCGCAAACTGATGGGGTGTCCAGCCGCTGAACAGCAGAAGGATTAGGATTTTTAACGGAACCCTTTGATTCTAACACGAATCTGTCCACATGTCAGCGGAGAGTGGTTGAGTGGAAGCCCATCTATATGAATCAGTTGTTATTTCACTCATTTTTTCGAATGATTTGTCAGATCAAATCGCGTCCGAACATGGAGGATCATGAAACTAGTTCTCCAGGCCTCTAACGGTTGACTTTCGAGGCATGACTGGATCTTCGATCCGCGGTATGCCATCTTGTATAGCTCGTTGGGTCGTGTGAAACGCAAGCCGTCACATTACTCAAATGTGCAGTCTTTTTGTGACAATTTCATACGGTCTTCTGTCAATGGAGTGTACATTCTTTCACGTGTGGGCTGTGTTTCATCTTCTCCTCATGTTTCAATGGCCAGGCATTGCTTTGCTCATTTTCGAATAGCTATAATAAAGAGTCCGGAAAATAAGTTTACTTTTTCGGACTTGCAATTTTACTAAAGCAGGCAAATATATTTGCTTCCTCACCAGTCTGAATCATCCCGAGAGCGAACATCACTTTGAATGATTGATGCAGACCAAAACAACGAACTTTCGAAACAAGAAGCGAACGATTTACAAAAGATTTTTACTCCGAAGCAAGTGATGACCTGCCTGCACGAAAAATCACATTCGTGTAGGAATAACGAGACCGATAAGAACTGACGTAACAGTGGTTGCAACTATAGTGCCACTCAGTCTACAGGGTCAATTTATGTCAATGGTGATCCTGGTGTATGAAAACGACTACCAAGTTGGCCAGCTGTATGCACGTAACGATCAGTTCCAAAGGTTTTAAAGCTTTCTGTCTGGTTAACTTATTACTGTTATTCACTTTGTGTTATTTGCTGATTAAGGCGAGAAGATATACGTCCTGTTCCGGAGCTATTCTAGGTATTCGAAAACATTACACAGATCTCCGTGCAATATGCTTCGTTATACTATATATGGATTTGTATTCAGCTTATTGTCAGAGCTCGCCCATCGGACAAATTATTGATGAATCCATATTTTACCGGTGCGAAAAGTTTCGACTCATACCGTGAAGGGAGATCAAGGTTCCGTAGAGAACCTAGATTTGATCTTTACTAAGACCATGCACATACGTATTGTAATGTCTTGTATTGTATTGTATTGTATTGTATTGTATTGTATTGTATTGTCTGTATTGTATTGTATTGTATTGTATTGTATTGTATTGTATTGTATTGTATAGACTTTTGCCCACACTAAATAATGTCGCATTTCACTCAAAAATTTGAAGGTATTATTGGTTTGGTACAAAAATCCGCTTATACTAAAACAAAGTTGGCATATTTAGAAACTATGTTACTTCCATATTTGTATCCTTGACTGTCAATGTTACATCGGGTGTTCTGGTCGCGCCTTGATTGGACCACCTCGTTTGATGCGTTTCATCTGACCGAGTTCATATCGTTTTGCTGTCGAATTCGGGCTCCTCATGCTGACTGGTGAACACAACTGATGATATTGCCTCCCGGTTTGTATATCCGCACTCCTGCTTTCCAGTCACACCACCGTATAGGCTAGCAGCTCGTAGTTGACAGCTAATGAGATAACTTGGTATCGGTCCCGTCTTGCCATTGGTACTTGCTCGCCGGATGACATGACGGAATTACATCCTTACAGAACCACCGATAACCAATGAGACAGCTCAACTAGTCTCGGGAGAAAAGTGGGTCGAAGAAGTACACAAATACTATTATTACGGGCATGTATATATATGTATATGTATACGTTGAAGAAAACGTTTAACAGAGAATGGCTCAGTGCGTGAATCAGACGACTAGTTCTGCATGTTCTGGTATGTTACATCTGTCTAATTCCCCATCGTGAGGCTCCGGTCTCGTTTGTTTTTGCCAGGGTGACATAGTGTTCACCCACTTCAACTTTTTGGTTGAATGAGTCGGCCGAGCGGAGCGCTTTGAGGTCCAAACGCTTTCCTCTTTTCTAGCTCGGTCAGTCACCTTTGTGATGCTCATCGTAAACTCGTGATCAGTCTGAGCACAGTGGTTCCAAATCCGTGAACTTGGATCAGCCCGTCGAAGAGCTAATGTTTTTTGTGTAGACAACATCGTAGTTGCCAGTCTGGCCTATGTACTCCTTATCGCAACCATGCACGGAATGGCGTAGACTATTTCTGATTAATCGTATTCATCCACGTTGTTCTTTCCACAGAACAAGGCGGATCGCAGCGCTGATGGGCTAGTAAGCGATCGCGATACCCAAAGGTTTGAGTAGACTCCTTGCAACCCTCGATATCTTCCGCATGTATTATAGCGTAATTAGATATTTTATACCATTCTTCTTATTTGCCTTCTTATTTTCTCGAATAGAACAGTTGATAATGAACAAGTTGAACAGTTGAAGTCTTTCTCCTTTCTTTTAATCCTCTTGTGCTACACTATTTGCTCGTGAACAATGACGTCACATCATTTCATTTGCGTTTATTTTGCTATCTTTGATTTGTTTGTCTATGTAGTTTGAGCTTCTAGTGTTTTAGTTGTCATCTAATAGGGATGGACATGGGAAGCGGAAGAAGTACTTGGCTAAATTTCAGTTTGAAGAAAGATTTCAACTGTTCCAATTGTTCATAATCAACAGATATCTGAAGAACTTCATCAGCTGTTGTACTCGGGGCAACAAGAAGACAAAAGAGAAGAATGACACAAAGAAATCTTATTACGCAATCATACATTCAGGAGAAATCAAGGGACTGCAAGGCTTCCACTCAAACCTTTGGTTACAGAGCTCGAGTACAAACTTACCAGCAAACTGCCATCTGCCTTGTTGAACTCACTTTCGGCTATTCGCCGAAAGAGATTGGATGTGTGAAAGGAATTTTTGTGATACACTCTTTCGATTGATTGCTAGCGAAATCACCAAATGAGATTGGGGAATAAAGTGAAGAGGATGAAAAAAAAGAATTCTAAGAATGCATAAATACAACCAATTGATTAAAGTAGCATTTGATTTTGCTGGTTTTGATCACCAGACCTTTGATTATGGACATCATAAATCCCACTCATGAATTGCCTAGTTCTTCCAATATACCGGTTAATATCTTTGACATTGTAAAATGTTTCTTTAGGCGTCATTTAACAAATTTGTATTCTAACTTCAATACTAATTTGCTTGTCTTTTCTCTTTGGCAAGTTTAGAAAACGAATATCAAACTTCCAATCAATTTCAAATTTGTAATTGAGGGTATGGAAGAAGTTGGATCTGAAGGTCTCCATGAATTGCTCAACGAATTATCGTTAGGCTTTTTCAAAGTGAGTCACTCTCATGAACCATCTACATTCTGGGATGTTTGTCCAATAATCTGAACCGTCATGCATGTAAAACGTTCGATTCGGTCACTTGTGAAACGACCAGCCTCTGTATACTTAATTTTTCCTCCTATTCTGGTGAATACGCATTGTTCTGAAGGTTAAATCACATTTCCTTTGATCCGTAGTATTGTTCTTAAAATTGCTATATGTATATATCATAACGATTTAGGGAACTTGAAATCCAGGGAATAAAGAAATCTGTTACAAGATGATTTTCCTTATGTAAATATTTGTACGCTTGTGAGAAACGATCGGGCGAGAGGCCGTCCTCGCGGTGGATGGAAAAATCTGGTTGGACTATGAGCTTCAGGCACTTCTCGTCCTGACCACGAATGCTTTCTTGTTCACAAAAAGTAAACATGAACCGACAAACACAATAATTCCACAACTTTGATTTTGTGACTTAAGAGAGATTTACGATAACATGCTTAGTTGTAATAGATCAGAATGCCTGTTCATCAGTTACGCCTAATTTTATCACCAGTGTTTACCATGAGTTATTGTAAGATAAAAGTATCCGGCTATGCACACATTGTTATTGGTGCATTGAAAATTGCTTCAGAAACTCCACTTCATAAATGACATTAGAAGAACCAATTCTAAATTAGCATACGGGACTCACTGAAGAAAAAAGTGTTTTGATGACGAAACTCGTAAACATTGCGGAACCGACCCGGGACGATCGTTCTCGAAATCCTAATTTACGTTCTAGCCGACTGTTATTAAGATCACGTGCTGCATTTTACCGTTTTATCCTTCATGAGAGACAGTTGTAATGAAGGCTTACAACAACGATGGAGGGGGTTCAAAATAAGACAGAGAAACGTAAGCGTGAATGGAATCACATAAACTGGGATTTCTAATAAGGTTACCTTGCAAATGGAATGCACGCTACCAATGATTTGCTATATGTTCGTATACATCATACATAGGCGTATATGGTATACATTTATATATATTTAGTGGCGATGGCGACCGGCGGTCAAAGGATTCAAACCCGGGAAATTCGCGGTGAAATGTCACGATGTTCATCGATTGAGGTCAGTTGCTGTCAAAACAGTCGGAGATCACAAGACCAAGGTCAGAGGCTCTGGAAAGGCAGGCATGGGTTTGTAGAAGACGTTGGAATTGCGACTCCAAACATGTCCTCTATCGGATTCTGAAAGCGCAATTGACTAAGCTCCTCAGTCGACAGAATAGAGAAGACTTGAGCCAACAATAGAATGGAAGAATTCCATTATATATCTCGTGGAACCTACATAGCACCGATACGAGATTGCGCAAGATTGCAAACCACTTCAGAGAAGTGTCATATGGTCGGAGTAATTCGGATGCGAGGAGTTTCGAAAAGTCCAGCACGAGCGGAAACGTGGAGATCTCGTGTGCGCAACCAAACAAATATCACGAATAGAATCCAAGCGTCAAGGTAGATCTTAGGGAAAATGGTGCCTGATAATAGTCTATAACGGTGGCCAAGGGCTGACAAACAAAAGCTCTTGGACCAATGTAACTGGGCACGAAACGCAAGAGTTCGAAAATCTTTCTGCCCAAATGGATGGTGGGGCACATTAAGGGTCCAATGTTTTTGAGATTTTATGATCGCCATTCTCAAGGGATCTGAGAGCATGAGGTTTAGAAACGGGTGATCTTCTGAAAAATTCTCCAGTCCTATATTTCGAATTGAGAAGTACTAATTTTAATTATCCTAAACTTACAGTGGCTGTGTGATCCCTTCTGGCAATGGAAAAAAATCTCTCGTGACGGAAAATAACACGGAATGGGCCTGGGTATCCTGGATTCACTCTAGGGTTTTAAGTAATCACAACGGACAGGAACGTGTTCATACTTTGGAATGTAAGTGGGACGAAAAGCGGGACGGGTTGTGAGGGCTCTTATTGTTTAAATGTGTGACTGCAAATGACTGACGAACATGGACGGGTTACTAACGTAGATCATTTCACAAAAAAACTCGCCAGGTAGTTAGAGATGTGCGCCAGATACCATGTCCGCTGATCAAAAGCCAAATTCGTCTTTCAAAGTGTTACGGATGATCCACAAAAGGGCGATTGTCTATTATTTGTGTGGCTTGCAGGTGAAGGCGGATTTTAATTATCTTTGGAATCTCTATTAATCCGTTAGATAGAGGGTGATGTGCGGTCGTACAAATATGCTTAAATCCAAGCAGGTTGGAAAAATCAGTGAACGATTTCGTTCACTGTCCGTAATGATTGTAGAAATCCAGTGATGGAGAAACGCTTTGGAATTCGCTTCACTGAATGTGTCAGTAGTGGGGATAACCATTGGCCAACGAGTGAAATCGTTAACACATGTTAGAAGAAAACGGTCACTATCGGCTGGTCTTTTTATCTTTTTATCTCCTACTTCCTTTATTTTAAATAACAATGTACATCAATTTTCAGGAAGGGGGATGCCTCCAACAGAGGGCTACCAATTGGGAGGATTCGAACCCGCGACCTTCATGTCCAAACGTCACGACCTCATCCGCATGGCAACCGCCGGCCGGAACTTATAATAACTAGGTGGACATAAATAAGATGCCTGTTATCAATGGGTATTTGGGAAGAAAAGGATTGGACGTGTCAGCGGATTTTGCTTTGTTGACATGGAACTTGGGTTTTTGCCCACATACGGATGTCTCTGCTAATGTTAGGTCAAATGAAGTAGTCAGAGATATGCTTGATAAAATCACGCATTCCAGGATGAGATATGGACTGTAAATGTGTGATAATCAAGTGGCGCATCGAACAAGGGATAAATGGTCAGGGTTCTCCCGGGGAAATATCACAAACAATGAGGCAACCTGCATCAGGAAGTGACAGATCTTTCATCATTAGGGGAAATGATGATGAAAACCGGTGATAAATCGGTTCTTTATCATCTTTCTGTGCCTTCCTGATATTTGTCTAACTAAATGAGATTGGGGTAAAGATCAGATGTAAACGTGGGACAGAGCATTTGCGACAAGGTACCTGATATCGGTGGTGTATTGAGAGACGTAGTTGAGATATGGGATTTTTCTCGGGGGAATAACGATTACTGTAGGAAGCCAAAGCATGGGTTAGTGATTTATGGTCAGTGCTAATGATAAAGTTTGGGCCATCTAATTTGTGCCGAAAGTGCTTTATTGCAAGGTACATTTCGAGAACTTCACGTCCAAGTGTGCTACACTTGCACGATGCCAGTTTGCAGCCTTCGGGAGGAAAATGACAAGGGTTGCGTCGCACCACTCACCATTTGCTGTAATTTGACACTCAGGACCACACTAGAGGCCCCTACATGCACAACGAGGACAGCCTTGTCGTCAGTGTTTATGTGCGCAAAGACGAATGATTCAGGTGTCTTTGGTTCTTTATAGTACTTTTTAGCCTCCGGAGTTATGTATAGCTTTTAGGATACTTTCTGGAAGCTTAGTGTGTGGTTACAAGATCTCGGAACAAGTGAGTACGAATCGCCAATAGTAGTTGATGATAACCAGGGAACGACGGGAACTCTTGAAAACTGTGATTTTGGGTAGTTGCGAATAACAATGAGTCTGCCCTCTAGCAGCCAAATACTGTCATCATTAACGTAACGACCAAGGAATTCAATAGATGGAGCACTACGAGTGCACTCAGAGGTACTGATAGAAATATCATACTCGTGGGGGCGTTAAAATATGATAAAGAGATGTTCGCGGTGTTCGTGTTCGTCTGTACTGATAAAGAGAACATCATTTATATAAACGAAGGCGAAATTCAGACCACGAAGCACTTGGTCTATGAACATCTAAGATGTCTGAGGTGTATTTTTCAAGCCAAAAGACATGCGGAGGAATTCATATAGGCCAAATGGAGTTGTGACGGCAGTCTTTGAAATGTCCTCCGGTGCTAAAGGAATGTGGTAATAAGCCCTCAACCGATCGAGCTTCAAGAAAATTCCTTTGTTGATGGAGAAATCGTGGATGTGTGGGATCGGATTCAGTTACTACTTTAATTGCACGATAATAATTATCCTTGCGCTAGTCGGCGTTGTTTTTTGGGACCATATGGAATGGTGTCCATAAGTTGCTTGGTCGGCTAATTAGTCCCGGTCTCAACATAGGCTCGAGTTTTGTTTTGGTTGCAGAAAATTTCTCAGTTAACAGTCTGTATGCTGTTATTTGTGGCCTTTGCTGACAATATGGTGTTGGGTGTTGCTTAGTGGTGGAGTTGGGGAGGTTTGTGGTACAGTTATTGTAAGAAATTCGTCCAAAATGAAAGAAAGTGGTAATTTCAGTGTCATCGGGAAAATTCCCAGAGGAACGATGTAAGCGTAGAGGCCGTATGCTTGCAGAGATGTGCAGTCTAATAAAACACGATATTTTATATCAATCACAAGGTCAAACGTGGACAGTATGCCGATTCCGAGTATCGGGCGGGAAACGTTAACAGTCACGAAAACCGACGAAAATTACCGTCTCAAACTCGGGTAAAGTGTCAATAGTTTATGATCGTATATCTTCATGAAGAAACCGTTGGCTGCTTGTAGAATGAATGTGACAGGACACAGAAGGCGTTGGTCTGGAGGACAGGAATCATACGTATCTGGTCCCTGGTAATAATTATAGATCATATGGAATTAGATCGGTCAAAAATGTAGAGTAGGCGACCAGGACCAAAGCCAGTGACTTCGATCACCATTACTGACTAAATTTTGCCTTTCCCACAAGATTTACCTGGGAAATACACGGAGATTGACATCGACGAGCTTCTTTGCAGAAATGATGGTGATACCAAAAATAGATGAGACAGGGGAACGTCATTTAAACGATCGACGGGGCGAAGGTGAACGTTTTCGATTTATAAGCTTGAGAACAAAATTTATCTATGATGTTAGAGGATTGGATTGTTCCCTGAATTGCAAGGTGGAGTTCGCATGCGTTGTAGGGTGGACCATAACAGCAATCGTGTACTTTAAAGCTCTGTGGACCGGACGTGAAAACAATTCGTTTTGATCGACTTTGCTCACCGAATCATCTGAAACGATTCACATTAGGGTTGCTCCAAAGACTTAGCTACGATTGGTCTGTTCAAATGATTCGTGTGAGGAGAAGTAGATGCATTTAATTTTGATTGCTTTAATGACCCAAGGTAACGTCATTGCTGAAATCTATGTTTACGTGATGGTGAATTCGTGAATCATTAGCAATTCCACTAACCCGAACAAACAGATAACTGAAACAAAGTCATACCTTCGGCTGATAATTAAGGCCAGCTAATTTAATATTATGGATCGTTTTATCAGGAAAATGATAAGAAACACATCGTGTCCATTACCAATACAGATAACTGATAATAGTATTCGATGGCTAACGGATTCACTGTCGAAAGAATCCGATGGAGCGTTGGACAGAGCACTTGCATTGATCCAGTTCTACATTGGTGAAGCAATGCAGGTAGACACCAGTCATTCGACAGAAATGGAGGTAGTAAACAAGATGCAGCTTTTGAAAAGCATAAACCAGATTGGCCAGATGAATTGTTCCCGTCCTTTATCAAGGATGGTAGTGAAAGTGCAAACATCAGAGCTGCGGAAAATTCTGCGGGGAACCTGAGCAAAAGAACAGACCACGAGGGACTGGTGTGAATTAGTGATAGATCCTCATGCAGGAAAGTTGACAGTTAATGCTACGTCCAAACTGTTCGTGGGATATATCCTCCACCGAGTATCTGGTACGGAAGAAAAGTGTACGGGTGAAAACCAGACCAGTTTTCGCTCAGGTCGGGGTTGTGTTGACCAAATTTTAATATTGTGATAGATCTTAGAACATAGACACATACTTTGTTGACCCGAAATTTCTGTCTTTCTTGATTTGGAAGCGGTTTTTGACTCAGTCGATCGTGCAGTTCTTTGTACTACCTCTAAGTGAATGGTATGTCAGGGAAATTAATTTCGCTCATCCAATCTCCTTAAGCAAATGGCCGAACCCGAGTTCGCAAATTCTGCATTCATTCACTCGTGTTCCGCACGAGAACTGGTGTTCATCAACGTTGTCCTATATCAGCATTTTTTTCAATTTTGTTATTAGGATGGTAATGGTGGTAGATCTATCGTCATGTGAGATCTTTCAAGCGATAATCGGAGGCAAGTGGTGATTTTCCTCAGTGCCAAAATCAGTGGGGTTCTTGCACTAGCAATCTTTCCATTTCCACTCAGTTCTTCACTTTTCTACCTTGAACTTGGTCTTTCATTATTTCATTTTTCCTTTCTCTCCTTTGATTGGACGGTGCTGTTAGGCAGCCACCATAACCAGAGCCCGTTGGTGAAATCTCAGTGGTTGTAAAAACTAAATACGAGCAAAAAGTCTTCGGCTGTTCTTTCCAATGCAGGATCTTGTACAGCGTGACCAACTTTGTGCTAAAGTAGTTGTCGCTTAGTTCTTTTGTCTGCGAGGTTTACTCATGTTGCATTTTTGACATAACTCACCGCTGTATGGGGTTGAGTTCAATCTAGATTACCAGTAAATGTATAGTTGAGCGTTGCATTTGCCGTTGAGACTGCAAATGTCGGATAATGCCAACCGGGAATAGCTTTCTGGATGTGAACTCTCTTGTTGAGACTGTCATAGAGAAATTTCATTCATGAATGTCCCATAAAGACAAGTACTTTGATTTACATCATCTGTAAACGTCGTCAGCAAACTTGCAGTAAAAGTAACGGCCCTTGCATAAATAGATCTCCGCACATTCGTGGACAAACGTCCAAAGTGCGAAACGTTAAATAACATGAACAAGCATTTTGTTAATTCGCACAGTTCCAAGGAAATGTTTTCATGTCCTTCTTTATGCACGAGCATAGTAGATGAGACATTCAGTGTAGCCACTTGGGTCCATTAAACGGGAAGATGGACGGTTGCCGACAAATTCGATCTTGAAACTTGGAGTGGTACAAAACCACACAGAGCCTGAACAGATCAAATATTGTAACGAGCCAGGGGACAGCGAGTTGCCGTCTGCTACCAGTTGATCAAGTTCAGTTACCAAGTCCTGTTATAAAACCGCACCGAAAATCGGGATCTTCTTGTGTCAAACAGATCAAATTTGACAACAGCGATATTCGCATATGATCATTATAAAAGTTTGTAAACCCGGATGCAATAGTCGTTTGTTCCTTTGGTCCATAAAGTTTACCTCTCACAATTTATTGTACTCCTAGCGAACCTGACCCGAAAAATCGTGTTGTTCTCGTAGACCATTCTATAACGAATCTTCTTTGTTTTCCTCGAATAAAATTCGTGACTTCTTGAACAAACAATTTCCTTCTTTTAACTTCTCCGTAGAATGTGGATTACGTAGCCATTTCAGATAACTATTGGCTAGGTCAAAACACGCCCTGTTTGACCTACGGTTTACGGGGTGTGATCTATTTCTACATAACCGTGGAAGGTTCAAACCGTGTGTTGCATTCAGGCTGTCATGGTGGTGCTGTAGTGGAACCATTGTCAGATCTGATCAGTTTGTTGGCAGCTCTAAATGACAATCAAGGAAGGCCATTAGTTCCGGGTATTTACGAAGATATTGAAGACCTCGATCCGGAAGAGATTGCGTAAGTCGAATTTGACTTTATTTGCACTATACGCTGTTCAAATGTGACCATAAGATTTTGCTCTTAGATAATATTTTGCGTCTCACGAATGCCCCCGACATAGCAGGCTTAGTGGCAGTAGAAACCGGAGCACATCTATGCCAGGATAAAGCTGGTGAAATTGAAGTTTATAAGAGAATGTAATTGAGTGCGGAAATTAGCCCAGTTACACGTCATTCTGAATTTCTATACAACTATCTTCAGACCTACTTGAACAGGACATTTGCAGCTGGATTGATAGCATGGTATAATTGCAAGGTCTACCACGACCGACGGTCCCTCGGGACATGTGTTGTATCTATGAGTTAGTTATCTGCACACAGAATAGTGTTAAATGACAAAAGTAACGTTAGACGAGAATAATGCCAATATTAATAATTATGATGAAGTGCTCAGTGCGCGCAGAAACTTAGATGCCTTCTTCAAAAATTTCACGAAAGTAAGGGATACGTCAACGGATATAATATTGATCTTGTAACTAAACTCCGGCACCAAGCGTCTTTAAAAAAAGAAATCCAAAGGACAATGCAGCGGATGTTCTAACCGAGAAGAATTTTGTTTTCTTCATTAGGTTTGGTGTGTCGAGTACCACGGTTTCTCTGTACCAGTTACTATTCATCGGCAAGCCGATCCTATCTGTTGATTTTTATCGTCCGTTTCCATTACTTCAAGCGTAAACAATCAAGCTTCACCGGCACACAAAGTTTTTCGTTTATTAAGTAAAACCGTCACATATTTTTAGGTTAATTTACTTGCATTATTGCTGCTGTGCGACTGCCATCATGTCATCGGTTGTCCAAGTCGCGCTTTGGTTGGTCCGTCTTGTATGATGCATTTCACGCGATTTAATTCACGGCGTTTCTTGTCGAATCCGGACCGTTCATCCTGATTTGTTGGCCCAGCTCACGGTATGGCGTCCTCGGTTTGCATATCCGCGTTTTTGCCTTCCCATCACGTCACTATGTCGGTTGGACGCTGTCAGCCAATGGGATGACGCGGCTTCACTCTGATCTTGCGTTCTGCCCTTGCTCGCAGTCCGGCAAGATCGGGTCACATTCACGTCTGTGTATTGATCGTGATTTGTCTGGAACAGTCCAACGTCGGGCAACCACCGACAACCAGTGAAACCGCTCCATGAAATTCATGCGCAATACCAATTACAGTACCAATCTCTTACATGCTGCAAAAATGCAAGAGCGATATCCGAAATAAGCACAATTGAATGAGATGTTAGAAGTTAAAATTGAAAAGATAAATTCAAGTTCAGGAAGCAAATGAAACTAGTTTAAATCTCATGTGACATGCTGGCATGGCATTTGACGAAAATGGCAAATAATTATTATTTTGATGTGAAATTGGGACAAATGCGGTTCAAAACTAATATCAAACTGCCAGTTGTAGTACCCTTTCCTCAAAATGAACTTTTCGCCTGCCATTTTCGCTTTATTGTTTCTCACTGCCCTAATTTTTCTTTCTGAATTCAGTTTTGAAATGCAGTGGTAGCCTGAAAACTTTATATCCCATAACAGTAATAATGTCTAATCCTCTGGAGATTTTCATTCGTAATTCAGTTCTCCGATAGAATAATTGACCTTTGCTTTGAGTGTACTTATGAATCCACTTCACAAACTATTTTCATTGTCCTTCGGTATTTTGGCAGCAGAGTGCGTGGACGTTTCATACTCGTCCATATTCCTTTAGACTGATAGTTGTTTTTCTTCGAAGTGATCATTTCTGATTGGTGACGGTGTTTTGATTGTTACCGGTTCAGGCCATCGTGCGTCCCATAGTTGTTGCAGTCTGAAAGCCAGTGATTTCACCTACTCAGAAAACATTGCTTCAACGCCATCGCGAAGTCGCGACAGGCGCAAACTGTCTGACAAAGGGATAAAAATAGACAGAATTGGCTGAGTTGATTCATCGAAATACGATACTGATAACAGTCTATACGAATCACATTACGAAAAGCACGACATCTGCTTGCAGATACTTGTAGCAAAAATCTATCGTCGTTACGTAGGGGGCTTTTTTGGGCATGATTGACAGAAGAGGTGTGGTTGACGCAGTCATCTTTGCCATTACACCGATCACTCTGCATGCAGTGATAGCACACACGATAGTCGGTTGAAAGTGCGGTCACGGTGGATTATTTAGTCGGTCTTTTTGAGCCTGAGAAATTGGGTGGTCTTTGGGTCTCACCGTCACTCCGACGGTCTAGGCGGCTTACGGTCAGATGATTCACAGACTACAGGCTCAGCTACACTGGGCGTGCTCTGGGGAGGTTAGACTACGGTTGAAAACAAGACAATGATCGACGGCAGCAGTAACTTGTAATTCCGTCTGTTGACAATGCTTACTTGGTGCAGCTGTTCCTAGGGAGAAATGCATTAAATAGGGAAGAACCAACCTATCGTGCAACCATTTGAGGCTTCTGTCTGCAGAAAAAATCTCTTAGGAGTAACGGCTACTCCATCATCCTGGTTGTAATACTTCTCGTTATCAGAAGACTGTACATCCCGTTTCCGTGTTTATCGTAAATGGGATTGCTGTCTTCCAGTTTAAAACATGTTCGTTGAACGGACGATCATTTCTTTAGATGCATGTGCGCAGAAAGATAGACAAACTTACACCACACACAAACATACACACACATTGTCCTCGATGTATTCAGTCACCGGGGCAACGACGAGCCCAGTGAATGATGACTGTCTTCAGGTGGTGGATTCATAACGGCAATTTGGCGATGGGAAGCGCCGCCACAATCTGAAATGATCGAAATTACCATCCATCAAACAGCAGTCACTTTCAGCAAAAAAGAAAAACAGAGAAAGTTGGTTGATTTATTAACATCACATCTCGCTTCTGCGGGCTTTGCAACAGCTATCAGTAATTTGTAATATGGTTCAAATAGTTGCCAGCTATCAGCTATATGAATTTCATAACGACAATGTAAACGATATCACTTTTGCATCATGGTACAAGTGATATGAAGGCATTCCTCCAGTGGACTGCACCTTAGATGAACACTGCAAAGTCCACCTGCTTTTGCCAAGTCTGAGATAGTCTGAAGACTTACAATATTG
>LUCM01011127.1:0-16662 GCA_008360955.1 Fasciolopsis buskii | reverse complement strand
ACGTATGTGGTTCAGTACGACCTACACCTTTGGACAGAACCACGCCAACGGTAGCTAACTGCGATATGGTCAATCTGACTGAAAGTACCTGTCGGATTAGAGCGCCATGTCGCAGTGCGACGCGAGCTGTGTCGGAAATTCGTACTAGATAGGAATAAGTCATTGTCCACAAGAGAATTGGAGAATTCTTTCCCCGTTGTGTGTTCGCTGAGCAGGCAAGGCACATCGCCCACCTAAACAGGCTTTCAATGCACTAAGTTTTCTAACTTGTGCCTTTAAGTCATCTGCTACCACTACAATTTCAGAGCGTTTAGTCTTCCGAACAAGAGTGGCAAGGTCATCTTAAAACTCGTCTTTTTAAATGTTAGTGTTGCAGTCTGTTGGAGCGTATACCGAGATACCAAACAAAATGCGCTTAGCACTACTATCCTTCCCGACGCCGACTGATCCTCGCAGTCTCATGGCACACAAACGACTGTTGACTGGAATCCAACCTAAAAGGGCTGCTTCAGCCTTCTCACTCAAGACTATTCCTACACCACGTTGACCCACAGCTTGAGCTGCTTCGTCTCCTGAAGTGTGACGAAACATTTGACGCACTTATTTGAATTACTCTGCTCTACTCGAATCCTGAATTCGTGTTTCACCCGCGCAGCAGATATTAATTGAAAGTGAGTCCACTGTCAGAGCCAAACACGCCTGTTGGTCAACCTGCATTAAAGTGCGCACATTGAACAAACCGAGATTCAGAGGCTGACGAGACATGAGAAAATGTGACCAAACAGACTGAAAACCACTCAATACAGTACTTGACAATAAACCGTTGCGAGTATCGGGTGTGTTATCGGTGGGAACTTTATGGGTAGACAGAGAAGATAAAGACATTTGGTTGGAGAGAGAAGAGACAGGTTGAGTAAAAGAGACGGAACTCTGAGCAGTAGCATATTTATCACTACGCAACCCATCTGCGCTCGATGCAATGGGCAGCGCGGTCCTGATTATCGTGCGCGACGACTGATGCAGCATGGAATTCTTTGTAGGCATGCAATCCATCGTTCAGACCCTTACGACTAATCTGTTTATAAGTTGATCGTACCGATTTCCCCTCCCAATTTTTGACTATCAGGAATCGGTCACACAGTGGAACACAACATTAAGGTTGTTAAGCAAACAAATAGAGCATTTATAAATTACGGGGTTCGTCGACAGTCAGATGTCAATGAAGAGAATCAAACAAACTGATTCATCATGCGCCACTCAACTCCTACGCAACTACAACAGCAGATAGGTTTGGCAGGGCATTTGGCTTTTAGGTAGGAAGAAAACGAGACCAATAAGCTGGGCTCCGTGTATTCACCTGA
Organism: Fasciolopsis buskii; assembly: GCA_008360955.1. Lineage (NCBI taxonomy): Eukaryota > Metazoa > Platyhelminthes > Trematoda > Plagiorchiida > Fasciolidae > Fasciolopsis > Fasciolopsis buskii. Next base: position 15,301 of record LUCM01011127.1, on the reverse strand, counting down.
TTCCTAACTGCTGCCGATTCATTACAATTGTCCTATGCCCAAATGCAGCACGTCCAACACTCTACCCAACTGTAATCGCTTCATCGAACTACCAGTCCTGAACTAGGAGAACGCACACAAGTCCTCTGCTAATAGTTCCGAACGACCATTTTCAGCTTACTAATAACTTGAACAGATTCACTTCCGACACTGAAGCTTTTCTAATTATAATTTCACCAAGCACTTAGACGAATCTGCCATATTTGTACGATATGCTTCATTGGGCTTCTTAACTGCCCTTGACTTTGTTCCACACAGCCCTCTAGGTCGTCAATGGCAAAAATGGCTGATTTCTTCATCAGCAGAACGCCATATAATCGACTGGGATTGTTGCTAAATGATTCATGAGTTCTTCAGGAAGCTGCTTTTTATCTGTTTCCCACGTACCTTAGCGCCAATCAACCAGTTGTTTCTGTGACTTGCTAATATGCACTGACGATGCTGTTCTCTCCGAAGTCATATTTGGGCACTGTGAACTTGAAGCAGCTGTTAACGATGAAATAGTTTTCTTATTCCTATTTTGTACAACGTGCAATGTTTTGGAAGGTGGGAAAGCTGTCAAATCGAGAAGTGATCGGTATTCGACTACGTGATCTTCAATTCAAACGTTATGACATCAATCACGGATCTTTCCCGCCATTGCAAGACCTGTCCACCAAATGGTGACTTGCATCTTTCCCGTGAAAAGTTCGCAGTAAATGTTCTTCCAAAGCCTGGGGATTTCGTGAATAGTGATCTGTCAGCGTGCTCACGTCTTGACAAATTTGGTCTTCTGCTTCTTACCCTATAAAGCAAATACCTAACCAGACTCGAATGTTTCTTGCATGAACCGAGTTTCGACAGATCGAGTTTTAACTGATGAGAAGACGCTTAAGTGTGACTAGAGCTGAACCGCCTTAAAAACCAAAAGTGTGTGCGAATTAACAAAGATCTAACAGCTCTACTATCATTGGCGTGCACTGAAAATCTAACTCGACACAGTTTAGCTCTCAAATCAACGCAGTATTCTGAACCAACCTCCAGTTTCGCAGTCGTTTCCGCCATGGTCGACAGTACATTGGCTGAAAATGTGCTGCCCCCCTGGCTAGATGTCAACGGTCGGCACGGACTGACCAAAGGCAATCCGATGCCTTTAGCCAAACGGGTCTGAAGCTGAGAAACAAGTGAACGTAATCGGGCCAGCTCGGCATCCTTTGGATCCGCACGATTCAGTATCGGTTTGTTCTTGATCATTCGAGCGCGGTCAGCATAACTAGACCAAGCATATGATGGCAAAGAAATATAGTGCATATTAGGTGTTAGAATCAAGAACAGCATCGGTTAGTTGGAACGAACGAGAAAAGTAAATTGAGCGGCACATGGATAAATTGCAACGACGGGTGCAACGAAGGAAAATGGGCCAAATTCAGTTAATCAGAACAAAATCCAACTATACCTTTCTTTTCCAGCAAGACTCACAATCCCATAGCCATTCCATGCAACCCCACAGCCTCGATCCATAGCTTTTTAGCATCAACATATAATCCTTTAGTCGTTTCTCATAATTTCTTAGTTTACAACCGTTATCCTTTAGACTCGGCGTACAAACTAGCCATGCCATCCACTGCAATCTAATTAGACCAAAAGTGTGGGGATATTCCAAGGTCATTCAATAGAAACCAACTGTTCTATAAGGATGAACCGGTGGCCGGCGGTGGCCAAGTGAATAAGGTCGTGGTGTTTGGACGTGAAGCTCGCGGGTTTGAATTCTCCCACCGACAGTCAACTCCCCCTCTTGGCAGCTCTCTGTTGGCTGCGACCCACTTCCTGAAAAATGATATGCATTATTATTGCATTAATAAGGGAAGTAAGAGGTAGAAGATAAAGTGGGGGCTATCATAAGCCTCCAACTGACCGCTACAACTGTTTCAAATGCTCTAGTATGAACAAGCTGAAAGTAAGGGGACGGTACTTGCATCAGCCGCGTAATTGATCCTCGGACTATCAGTGTATCCATATCGCACAGCAACTGATCTGGGAATACGAAACGGTCACGCCTCATTTTATCACTGTATCCCGATTTGATTTTTCTAGCGCTTGCTAGTGCAAAAGAGTACACCGATCGCTACGCTAAAGTGATTTACAGAAGTGACGCGTGATGTATACTGTTCCGCAGCATTGTGGGAGTGTGATATTTCATTTTTTAATAAAAGGGCCAGATAAACACTAACCTAATCTCTCCATTGCATGCATTTACCAGTGCGAACAGTGTCAATGCGAATGCAAAGAAAAGGCCCGTGTTTCACCAGTGCGCAAGATAAAACACGTCAGCTACCGATCGCAGATCGATGAAGATCTGACAGGCGGACTGGGGCAGTTAAGGGAGGAAATGAAGAACTTGTTGGCAACCAACCCAACTGAGTGGTCATCACTATATGGTCAAAAAGGTGACCAATAGGACTGCGGCATTTTCAAAGCTAAACGAGCTCAGTGGAATACGCCGATTGCCTACAAGGATTTGATAAAAAAAAGTTGAGATCACAAACTGACGAAACGAACTGCAGCATATAAACGGACAAAAATTAGTACAAGGACGTCGAGAATTCTCTCGCAAACCAAAAGCCCTAATGTGAACCTGCCACAGGCTCGTCTGCCGTCGGTGTTGGAGTATGAATGCTATATTTCTGCTAGGTTATCGTCCAGGTGTACAGACTTTATTGTTACGAAGCAACCAGGCGTTTCAGTGGCTTTTATCTTTGATAAGGTCTGACTACAAACCGCAATGTCCTAACCGCCATCTGAACAAAAGTATTTTGCACCTCCGAAGTGTGAAACGTAGTCGGGACTGAATTGGCCCAAAGCCCACTATTGATCCAGGGAAAGAGTTGGACAAATGGATAGGTAGTCAACTGGGGAGGTAAATCCCGCCACATGACCGTATATCGCGTAAAGTGCCTTCGTGTATACAGATGGCTCAATTGGTGTTTATCAGCTTGAGACATTGGTGGCGTCAGAATGACATGTCTATCGACACTGTAGCAGTAAGATCGGTGCCACTACTGTACGACGAAGAAATATCGCCACTCGGGACAAATATGCGAATACTATGGGTGCTTAAACATCGGTATCATCGTATGATTGGAAAATTGTATCAGCACGTTTGACATTGAGTCACAATTGAATTTGAGCAGTTTAAGATGGCTGGGACATGCAGTACGCACGTCTACAAACCAACTCTCTAGGTATACGTTCCTCTTTCAGATAAGTAATCGTCAGAAGATGGATCACGGTGGTCGGTTCATGGCGCAGCGGAAAGATACCAGAAACCAAGTCGGTGAATTGCCCCGAGTAGGACGAGTTACACTACTGGTTGGAGGCAACAAGATCCCGAACATAGTGTTTAGACATTTTAGGGCATATGGTTCAATGCCGCAGTCAGTGGCGTTCGTACATTCGAAATGTTTCCGCTCCTCTATAATCTTTCTGATTTATGATACTACTATTACTACTGCTATGGTGTTACCAGGTAGCAAGCAAAACTGGAACACATTGGTGCAAAATTAACAGCTATACAAACTAAATTCAGGTCTATATGTACAATTATACACCAACCGACAAATAAGCACTCTTCCATCGCAGTCCACTTTTTAACCCACCAGAAGTGGTATTCAGCGGATCTAATTGCATATGCTTTTTAACTCCTTTCATTCACCTGATGCTATCAGAACAGTGATTTACTGAAAACACTGCTCGACGATACGGGAGGATCGATTAAATTAGCCATGTACCTTATGATGCTATTTTGGCGATCAGCTGCACGGTAAATGGTGGCCACCTCATTTGTTCATTAAACGTCGCAACGCCAATATTTGTGAAGACGATTTATAGACGTGCAACGGCCTGAGAACATCCAGAATTTTTATGGGCTTACTCGTCCCCAGTGGATCGCATGCCGAAAGTTCGGGCATCGGAGGCAAAAGTATTGAGGATTGCAGCCAGAGATCAAAAATCAAGGCTGACGAATTGTGCGAAATGGAAACAGGACGATTAATCGAGGCTTAAAAAATTGGATTTTGATAAAAGTTGGTATGAAAAGTGTAGTTTTAGACCAGTTGCGGAGTTAATGCGGCCATGAACTCAAACAGGCAATAATTTTAACGCCTCTTATCCCTTCCAATTATTTGAATTTTTTTAATTAACTCCTCAAGGAATGTTATTGAGGAATCGGAAAGAAAATGCTTTCGTCCGTGATAGCGAGACTACGATCCACAGCATTTAATGCTGGATGTCCCGGCACCCATCCTAATGTGATGGCCAAGCTCTGTGATAGGCAACTTTAGTGAGTTGTCTCGCCAGACAAAAAAGACAGGTCTTTTTCAAAGACAGTAAACTTGATGCTCTCTCATGTTACCCCGAGTGGGACAGAAGAATAGTGCACACTGAAACAACAATGAAGGAAACAATGTCTGAGACGACTTGGGGTGCACAGTCAATAACGCTGTATGAACGTGCTCTGGTTTTGGTTGTTACCTCACAGCACCGAATAATTGGGAGAAAAATGAAGAAATCACAAGACAAAGAAGAAATTCTTCGAATTTCAGAACGCTATATACTGTGGCATTTAGCCATTTCGGATTATCACCAAGTACCTGCTGCCTTTGGAAAATCATGGGAAAATAAATAAAAGCTGGACTTCGAAATTTGGGATTCCTATGGCTGATTACGGGGTCAATTAATTTTGCTTTGTTTTGAGAGAGAAAGTCTGATCAGAAAAAAAAACGTCCCTGAAGTGAACTGATGCGACTTTGTATCTCAGTGCACGGTTACGATTTGGCACACACAAGTTATTAAATTTACTATCAATGGTGATAGAAGAAAAAAAGTAACAAACAATGTACATCAGGGAAGTTTGGCCTTTGTTTACCGATACTCGGCCGAGGTACATAGCTGGACGGTTTTTCAGAGGTTGTCTCTGGATGGTAAAATACGAAAATGACCTAGTTCTGGGGTCTGAGCGACATTTAGCAAATACCATGTAAAGTGAAAACGATAAGATCTTGAATACAAAGTCCTTTAATCCATTTATGTGTACGACACACGTTGTTGACGAGGTCAGAAAACTAGATGAAGACAAGACTAATCAAAACCACAACACTTTGAAGCCGTTTTTTTAATGGTTCCGGAGAGATTCCAGAAATCGCAGAAATAACAGGCGACGTGCATTCTCACCGTAGCTTAGACATGCGAAAATCAAAGAAAACTGGAGGACAGAGAGCCTGTAGGGCATGCATTGATGTCTAAGTGCACAATTTCCCGTTCAGTCTGGATATTCGAATTCTGAACCCAAAGACATTATGGACATTCAAGCGACGAAAAAATATGATTTGGTCGAAGCGTGTGCGTTTTAGTTTTAACTTGACGAGAAGTGCAAGTACACGCCCTGTACAAAAACACCGGTTCCTTTTCTACCACAAGCATCTGGGGAGAATATGATGAAGGCTATACGGGCTGTTGGAGAAAACAAAACGAGAGCTTGTAGATAAATTCGGAACAGTTGGAAGGGTTAAATGAAAGACCATTCTGTTCTGAGAAGTGTTCACGATGTTGTGAACGATTGAAGACAGGTTGCTGATATGGTAAAAGTCTAGATGGTTTTCTTCCTAATTTTGTGTTGGACAATGCCTATTAAAATATTCATCGCGCCAAGCTAACAAACAAAATGAACACCCAAAATAACGAAGCTTCTGTGGTTGAAGTGACCTGGAATCCAAATCAGGAGAATAGCTAAGAAAAAAGTACCTAACGGACTTTGCGCAATGGATTAGTGACTTGTGATTAGATATGAAGACGCACCAAAGACCCTCTTACAATGTTTGTAGGCGAATTGCTAGTAGTCCGGTAGTTACAGTGCACTTTAGGAGTGAAACAACCCATGTTTCGTATCTACTCAAATGAATTGCATTGTCCAAATTCGAAGATTGTTACCAGCCAGGTGGATGACCAAAAATGGTATACTTCGAGTAATGTACACATTCTATTCCTATGGACGAAGATATGTGAAGAAAAGTATTGTTGGGTAATATTCGCGTGAAACTCAAGAACAGAAAACAAGTGTTTATTAATTCACTTCTGTCCGATTCGCGATAACACCAAATTGCGTTTCATGAAACAACAATAATTACCCACACCTTCGTGTATCTCAAGGGAGGATGCTGACGCATTGGGCAAAAGAGGTCCTTAGACGATGAGAATCCAGTTTAGAATCTCAATTAACCTTTATTAAAATCATCCCAAAAAGGTAAGTAAAAAGGAGTGAAAAGGCGTCCATATTTCGGGGAAAAGCGAAAAGCGCGAACAGGTATTGGAAAGAATTTCAACTTGATGAAAAATTAAGTCCACTCACCGCAATGTATTCAACGTTTCTTCCATGTTGCTATCTGCTGGACTTACACAAGCTAGCATTAAAGTAGTGCTATTCCCACCCAACGAGTCCTGTAACAGTCGTGTCAGTCGTGAGTCACGGTACGGAATATGTGAGCGTTTTTTGGCATCTTTTTCGCACAGAGCACTAATCACGTTTCCCAGGGCCAGTAATCCACGATTGATGTTGATACCTAATAGAAAAGGATAAGGCAGTGTAAGGCATCTGCCACGGAATTTCAGCTTTTACGTGCTACAGAAAAACAAATGCTGATCTTGACTGGTATAAACAATGACGAGCCGTGGTGTGTAATGGACAATGAACAACCTGGAAAAAAGAGATGGTAGTGCAGAGATCTGCATATAATACATTCCATCATCTTCTATGGGTTTTTCCCGCCAGAATTATGATGCCACGCGCAATGCGTGAAGTAATCATAAGGTTACCAGTTATTTTCAAAATATATCAATTAATTTTCAACGGAGAATGGCCATTTTCTAACCGAATGCACAAAATCGCGCGGTAAAATATTCATCGCAAGGGATTTCGTTTTCTTGTCAATGATAAAAGTAACGAAGAGAAAACTGAAAAATAAAGCCAAATGAGGATTAGGCAGCATCGTGAAACGAACCCCATATAAGCATTCGCTACCTGGCTAAAAATATATCCCATTTTGCATCAGAAGTGAGTCACGTCCAGAGGATCATGGAACTGAATGTGACAATAAACTAGTGCTCTTACCATATTCTGCTGACGGACGGAAATTGGCAACGTGGAGTAGCCAAAACACTCAACTTTCCAATTTCGTACTAGCTGTTTCAGGGCGGGACCCAACGAAAAACACATCCATTTAACCACAAAATTCTGCATCGCGATTCCGTTTTAAGAGGAAGAGATGGAACATAGTCTTCCACAGCAGATGAGTACTTTAAAAACTTTACTGTTTCCAAGAGATAGATTCGACAGGACTGCTAAAACAGCTAGTAGTGATGATGTTAACATCAAACTGATTTCACGGCAATCTGAAGGGTGAATTACAGGGTGCACTTATTCAGATGTTGTCCACAAGTACCACTCGCCACTGAAGAACAAAGCCTATTCCAGAAGCTTTTACTACACATACATTCACGGCATCACCTAATTAGTTTGGTTGAAGCTGTTGAGATAAGTGATAGAACAGATTAAGGCTTCGGTTACGGATCGAACCGGCCAGTCAGATCGAACACCAGCGAAGAACACGGATCCGTGCAGTTCAACACACAGAGGCGCCCTTTTTGCTCTTTCGAGATCGAGACAGCACGTCCTATGGCTTCTGTACCCTTTTATCGGTGAACAAGCACAGGCCTTCAGCATACTCGATAGCTATCGACCTGTTTTCCAAGCCGCGAAATTGCCGTCAGCCTAAAGGTTTTGTAAAAACTTTATTCGTTATTATTCTATTGAACACCGTTCCACACGTGTATACACATGAGAATTTGAATGTTAAAAACTATTGACTTTGCTCTGAATTTGGTTTCCCGCTCCGCCTTTTCAAAAGAGAAATAGAGAACAAAAAACGGCGTTTGCAAAACAGTGATTTGAATAAGTGAATAGGAGAAGAGAGATTTCGAACACAGGAACGCCACTGACTGAACTGTATTATCACGTGGGCTCCAACCTGGCAGTCTAGCTGGATTTACACGAGACAGTCCACTAGCTAGGGTTTCTATACCTTTTTCTCGTGTCATCGATTTATCACTTCATTCCATCTTTCAGCCATTGCCCGCCTCAAATAACAGCGCATAACGAAACAATTGCACTGTGGGCATGCGCAAAACAAAGCCCAGTCACCTTATTTAATGACTTACGCCTAACCTCTCAGTTACAAAATTCTCCCATCATATTTTACCAAGGTTACGAAAACAACGATGTTCAAAGGCAGAAAGTCCTCGCACACCTGTCCTAAACGGACATATTTCTGAGCCGCATAGCACGACTGCTGTGTAAAAAATGGCTTGTGATTGTTAAGATGCCACACCGATGCCATCGGTATCTCAAATTAGTGAATATCAAAAGTGCTCTGTTCAACGTTCCTGAGCATGAATCAAAGAGCCCTTAGGCTCCTGGATCAACTTGCGTAAACTTGGTATTCGTGGACTAATGTTTATAATCAATCGGTAAGAGTTGCGGCTATCACCGTTAACTGCAACCTTTTATTCCCATACATTTTCCTGTCCACTACTGCTCGTGTTAATTCCCCAAGCACCTGGGCAGTTAACATCTAACGGGTTTACGCATCTCATCGTACGTGACATCCAAAGAGACGAACGTGAGAGCATCTAACGGAGTAACCAAAGTAGGGGCTCATGTGATCTGGAGTTTTGGAGGGTAGCCGGTGCTGAGTGGAGGGCTCTTTTGATCAAGTCCCAGTGTTCACTCGGATCTTGGGCATTCCGTGAAGACAATAACGGAATTGAGAGTTTTTTACACACACTAAGCATAAATGTAGTAGGAACATGCTTTATAGCCTCTAGGGCTCACCACGTGGGAGAAACGGTAACCTTGATCCTAAAATTTGAGGTGGCATATAATCACACAGTCTCAAAAGGTAAAGCGTGACAGAGAGCTGAGCTACAGCGAATTACCGCCGACGACTATTGTCTACAACAGGTGTGCAGGACGGGTGATTTTTGCGCTGGCGGCCACAAACTACGCACAAACAAGGGCGAGCTCGGACCAAAGCATGGCCCGAGTTCACAGGTTGACGATCCTAGATTGATCCCCGTCACAGGTGATCGATGGAAATGTAACCAGTGGTGTGAAGGCGAAGAGGACTGATTTTAGCAGGATATGCCATAACTCGAGACATCTCACTTTTCCGATTTAATGAGTCGTGTAAATTAAACGTAATTCCTCGAGAAAACTTGACGAGTGAACACACCTTCCTTTAACCGATCTCCTTCAGCGTGAGTTTTTTTAATTCGTTCCGAGCCGGCCAAATCAACAAGGTGAAGTTTGGCTGTCAGAGTTTCACCGGAACACGCCTCATCTGATACTTGCCGCTCCTCAGAACATTTACCGTCTGCGTTCGCTTCCGGTTCCTTTGGTCGAAGCACAAAGTGTAGAGTGAAAATGGCGTGACTGCGACTGGACTGGTTGTTCATGGCCGTACAGCCCACACTTCGCTTGGTCGAACCCGACTGGAGCAAGGCGAGAACATCCGCAGAAGAACTCACAATGCGTTCGGTCAAACCAGGAATCTGAAAGATAGCATTTATACATACAAGGCTGTCAAGAATACCTTGATAATCTGGTTGTCTTCCCGAATTGGAAGAGGGCTAGTGGCGTCATCAGAGAGCAAATCCAGGATATCCTCCTTATAAATCTAAGGAACAGAAGCATCAGAGATTAGTCAGAACAAGTACCTCGAGGAATGAAACGCGAACTGTGTAATCGTACGGGAATGAAGGCATTTTCTCAAAAATGTCTTCTACCATTCTAGGCACAATGCCGCAATTGGTATCTGAAAAATTTTCCATGCTGCAAGTACCCATGGTGTATGTTTTTCCGCTCCCGGTTTGACCATAAGCAAACAACGTAGCATTGTATCCCTTCAGGACGCATTCGACCATTGGCAAGGCAGCTTTCATGTAGAGTGTACTTTGAGGAGTAGACTCATCAAACACGAAGTCAAAAGCAAATAATTTATCCTTTCCAATGATTATTCGATCAGACTCCATAGGATAAGCAAGACATGAAGAGCATCCATCCTGCACCTCATTCGCCGAAAGCGGCCGAACGCGAACTCCAACTTTGACCGAAGATTCGACGGACATTTCCAGAGTAAATCACCGTAGTCAATCTGCAGGAAATAAAACAACAGATCTCAAGTGAAATGCAAGTAATTCTATGGTATCTTTGAAACCAAAAAAACGTCGCGATGCTCAATGAGCCTGAAGTTCGTTGAACTGTGGAAGCCAGGCCGTGATATGGCACCGGTTAGTGGGTAGAATGCTACTGCAACAATGAAGAGAATCAAAGACTCGGAATAAAGTATCATTCAATAAACAAGTGAGGTTTGCAATCCGGTGTGCAAAAAGAGAAGACGTTATAATGGCAAAAAATTGCATGACATTTTACCAGCTACTTAATTGCAAACTATAGCTCGCAAGGAGCAGTTATGCCTCTGGTTTTGTGACATGAGTGAGGCAACAATGTAGTAGGGAGGGGTATGCTCCATAGCCGTTAAAACCAACTAGCCGACAACAACGACTGGAATCTGCAGTGGCACAGAACCATATAATCTCACATTAAGGCAGTTTTATGGGTTTGTTCATCACTATTGTACAAAAAGGTGTTTGGTCTGATGCAAACAGGTTCAACGTCGGTAAGAAATATTTGTGATGAAACAAATATATCCAGATAACTGCAACGAAGACATTCTCAGAGTGTACGGATTAGCGATGGCCGCAGGGTACAAAATTATGGAGATAGTGTGAATGCCAGGCGTTGCAGTCAGCCGTTCTGTAAGTGAGAAAGTCATTTTTCCATTATCTCGTATTGCGGTGCAAGAATACTTACCTAGGAGTGGGAAGTCCAATTGATGACATCCCTGATATTGTTAAGGTCGATGACCAATCCAAGATTTTTGGAACCGCAGATTTCATTCCTGCTATTAATTTTCTAAAAGAATCTGTCCTTTTCTCAATATTTCGAAATTAACGTTAAGTATTGCGTTGTTCAATATTTTTATACGCCCGCGAAAAGATTCACAAAAGCCCGTTCTGTGATTGGCTAGTCCACATATCGATCAAGGCCACCCAACAAGACTATATAAACGATAGAGCTCACTTGAATTCTGACTTGTGTTGGTGGGTCACCAATAAACGCGCGGCAGTATTCTGTGTTCGTCTTCTCTCTTCCGCTAGCGGGCTGGGCTAGCTGTTCGCATTTCGCGCCGCTTATTGCTCCGTGTGGCTGCTGATTCAAGGGAGCAGCAGATCTGTCCCATTCGTTGTGCGACTACGGGCTTTGAGTCTTGAGCCCGAACTTTTTGAGTTTTCAACCTCTGTGTGTGCTCGTGTCCTACTAGACCACAGGCTGTGTGCTGGCTCCTGTGATATCGTGCGTCGCGAGTACTTGTGTCTTGTGCTTCATTGTGTGCATAGATCAACCAAACTCGGCAACATAACAAATCTGGCGACGGGGTTTTTCGAACTCGACGCAATCAGCCGATAACCACCATGGATGCGGACATGAAAAAAAGCTCCAGACCCAGCTCAAACTAATGGAGGCTCTAACTCAACGAATTGGGAGTATGACCACAACAACTGGCAGTCTTGAAATTTCATCAGATTTCCTGGTTCGCCCCTATATATCGACTGGGCTCCCTAGCAGAGTCCATCTGTCATCTCCGATGGGTGGGTGAAGTGGAAAAAAGGGAGCATCATGCGGGAGAACCCGCTGCACCAAGGGCAAAAAAATCTATCGGCACCCAAAATTTTTATGATTTGTGGTACCACAAAGTACGCGTAAATCCGCCGGCTTACTGCTAATACGAGCAATTGGTGTGGATATGGCCAGAGATGTAGAAATCTAATAAGTAGATTAAAAAACCAAAGATCAAAAGGAGATACCCAAGTCAGCAGAGCATACATCGGGTGCACCTGAGCACACCGGGGAGAAAAAGTTGGATACTAATGAGTATAAACAACTGGGAAACCGGACTTGACCACATGGTAAAAAGGATCGAACCTAGAAAAGCGAAAGAAAGACAAACAGGAATAAGAAAAAATGGTAAGCAGCAATGGAAATTGGATCCGCAAAAAAAAAACTGCAATTTGTGGCGGAGGAATTCTGAGATAAAGGAGACTGAAAGAAAAGGAATATACTGCGCTAAACGGTAGAAATTCTAGAAACAACAAAAAGCTTAAAACAAGCTCTAAACGTCTTACAGAAACAGTGAGTGGACCAAAACAGGCGGGAGAGGTATTCACAGTGGACAACACAATACAGACTAACTGTGCCGATGCACATCCTTTCAATCAATCAGATACGACAGAAAATGACAACACGATCTCCACTGTTCACGGTTCGCTGACGTACCCTTCAGTGCACCCAACCACCTAATTGACAGGACTTTCGCTTTCTAATCACGAAAAAGTGAGACATCTGCTTCACCAAAGTTCGCTGTACTTTTCCTCATTTCACGTTGACAAGTCGTCTGCTGATCTTCTGAAGGCTACCTCCACTCCGTGAGAGGAACGAAATAGGGCAAAGTGAAAGACGAGTGTTCGGCATACACAACATTCTACTAAGCTTCGTACGCTGAGATAAGGTACTCTCAGAACCGGCGCCGAATACTAAATTCCTCGCCTCCACAATACTCAATCCCATCCAATCCTATCGATACTATGTAGACATCGGTGACCGAAAACCTCCAATAGATGATCCCCGACACGCACACACCATGTCTCGGAACCACACAACAGAACTGAGAGCACTGCGGCACTGTACACACGGCCTTTCTACTTCAGTGAAATATCAGGCCAACTCCATAAGTGCTTCAGTTCAGCGTACGCCGCTCGAGCCTTGAATATACACGTGCTCACCTCTACTGCCGTGCTACCACCGTTCGACAAGCAGCTACCTAGGTAAATGAAACGGTGCACAACTGTGAGCAGCGCCCCGTCCGACATCAAGATCGGGACTACTGCCGTTCAGTCTTCTAACAGCACTTAGCACTTTGAAAGTGTTAAGCACATCCCGAATGAAGCTAGTCCTCACGAGTATGTCTGGAGCACGTTGTGCATAGTCCGCAGATTCGAACAGGCACAGGATATTATCTGCGCAATCGAGGTCACAGATTTTCACCATGTCTCAATGTGGTCCCTGCATCCTGGAGACCTAAGGCGTTCTCCATTACTTTGTCCATAACGAAGTGGGACACCTTTGTCGAACACCGTTAGTCTTTTCGAATGAACTTGATAATCTATCGTATATTTTCATGCGATCACAGGTATACAGGTACAATGCTAACAAGTTTCACAAACTTCTTCGTCATACCCATCCGGCGGACAGCACTGAATAGGGCTGGGTGAAATTTTGCTTGCTGTTCGCAGATGTTACTCTCGCGAATTCGTGTCAAACGGCCCAGTATTACCGAAATTAACACCTTAGTAACCATCGGAATTAAACTAATCCCACGGTGATTGCTACAGTCACTGCGTGTGCCCTTCTTGAAGATGGGTACAATCAGTGACTCACCCACGATAACGGAATATGCTCCTTGTTCCAAATATCATGAAGCAAGGAGGTAAGTGATTTCACCATAGCTTCCCCACAATCTGAAAAGAACAGGGGAGAGTCCGTCGGAACCGGCTGCTTTTCTCCCCTTTAGAATTCGAATATCCGACTCTACTTCCACTTCCATTGGCGGGTTAAGAGACACCTCTCAAGGATTCGTAGCTGCGGTCGTCGGCATAATTGCAGTAGCGTACGGCCTGCTAAATTGATCCCTAAAGTGTTCAGCCCAATGGTCCAGCCTTTGCTGCCTACGATGGATGAGCTCACAATAACGGAAGTGCGCCGCCCACCGGTGTCGCGTGTAAGTTCAGTGTTTGGTTGTTACCTGAAGCGGCCGTTACTTTCATTGCTCCGACCACCTAGACCCGTCAGTTTTCACGGTCATTCTTAAGGCTCATCATCACTCGACGCTGCAGCTATTGATGCGTCTTGCTCACCTTGCAGTTGGGGAGCTGATGTTTTTGCTTCAGTGACCCTTGCGAAATTTAGTGCTTTTGACGGACCCTAGGTCTAGGACCCTAGCAACTTGATGGGGGCCTGGCCAGTCGCAAAGTGTCTCTGATCTTGCTATAACAAAGGCACCAAATAACATGGACCAATTAGATTTAAAAAGAATCCATAAGAGCGAATATGGAATAATGAGTCCAACTAGTTTCGAGGGTCAGTGACACCCGATACGTATGGAAAGAACGTATCCAGAAGAGACGTGCGGAAACAAGGGAACCCAGGTAGACTGGATGATAGGTGGTAAGTTACGTAGAACGACATTAAGAATGAATCAAGTACCAGATTGGAATAACGGAAACCGTGACAATTAAAGATTGAGAAAAACAGGCTGCTACGACAGTGAACAAGCCGAATGCAAAAATTGTGAAACAGAAGCATGGCACAAAGGTACGAGTGGATATCAAGCGGGGCTGCAGCACAAACTGGCCAGAAAATATCGCACGCACAGCGGGAGTGTAGAACGAAGTATAACAACGCACAGCGCGTGATGCAAAGACGACCCAATGCAACTTCACTGTAAGGAAAGCGATAGAGGGGATCAAAAACAAGAATGGCCCGCAGGGGTCAACCAGCAGAAAGCTGAGAACCACTTTGAGTACTTTCAAGGATTACATAGGGAAAATCAGGTCCCTTCAAAGCAACCCCGAGTAGACTCGCGGAGCTGACGCCATCAATAGATGAATAAGTTGTCACAACGAGACTGCACCTTGACGTGTGACGGCTTGCGTGCCTCCATGATCCAACGAGCTATACAGGATGGCTTATCTCAAGCCGAAGATCCAATCATGCCTGGAAGGTCAATAGGCACAGGCCCGACAAAGTAGTCTAATGGTCCTTCAAATCGAAGGTCGATCTGAGTTAGCAGCTCAGTCGGAAAAACGAGTAGAAGAATAGTTGATCCAAACAGATAGGTTTCCACTCAGCTATACCTCGCTGCCTTGCGATCAGGTTCTTGAGAGAACCAACGCTCTGAATGAGAACCCTAATGGTTCTTCTGCTTAGCGCCCGGACTCCCTAGCAGTACCCGTCCATTATTCCCCACGAGTTACACGCCTACAAATTTCATACTGC